>JAECUM010000864.1:0-55425 GCA_016617855.1 Megalonaias nervosa | reverse complement strand
ATATATATATATATATATATATATATATATATATATGTGTGTGTGTGTGTGTGTGTATGTATATGTATATATATTACCGCTGTAGCTTCGGCTTTGAAAATCACTGTATCTTTCTCCCTTCATTCTGAGAGAGGAGGAGATTCATATTAGCAGTATAATATATTTTAAATATACTGAGTTATACAGAACTTCATTACGCCAAAACTATCAGACTTCGAGAGCGTTTAGTTTAAGACTGAGCATACAATGGCGCATAAAAAGCAAGTTAAAAAACTTACAGATTCATATATTTGAACAATTTTCCATCCAATGTCAGTAGATTTAGCTAATTTAATGAGTTCGTAAATGTCACATATTATAATGAGTTGATACGTGTCATATAATATAGTATAATAAGTTCATACATGTCATGCATGATTGCTAATTTAATGCGTTTATAACCTGTAAGCAATGATACTCAAACTTAGAGAAAGAAGGTTTTAAGCTTTTGAAGTTCTCCATCATCAGTACTTATGCACGCTAATTGAATTTTCTCTTCCATGTGAGCAATATGATTAAATTTATCCTAGTTCCCATTCTTCAACTTGAAGTTGTCGCTTGTCTTTGGATTGTCACTTATGTAGTCTTCAAGCTGTTCACATGCGTCTGAATTACAAAGTTACCAATGTTTGCAACGGCTACGCCATGAAATAAATTATTCCTCTCATATCTCATCAAACAAATCAAGAAACACGTTCTTCGGGCATGCAAAATCATAGCCGTCGCCGCAATTATTTCCTATATAATAGCCATCAACTATTTTAACTGTTGCGCGACGGTGTAACTTTTCGTGCTCAAAATCAAAGCGTCAAATATTTCAACCTATATGCAGAATTGCCCGCTTTCTTTGTCAACCCTAGTTTATGTACGTACCAAACATTTTATCATCACTATAGTGAGAGCACATTTTCATCGCGATGAGAACAATATTTTTCGCTATGCCCTGAAACGCGAGAGATTTAATATAAGTCTAAAACATTACATCTTTTCTCTTTTACTCGGAGGCGGTTGATCAATTTTTACCATAGGGATAGAATGGAAAAAGAAAAGAAATTCATCACAAATAACGGGGTTGATGCCCCAAGATTGCAGCTCTCTAGCTTTTTGGAAACGTTATAACCATTTCGTTATATACTCTATTTCGTATTGGAATTCAAACACGTGGTCTCCTCTGTAAACTATGTAATATTCTCGATATGCTATATGCACTGTACACCAAACAGTTTCCGCAGATTTGTATATTTCTTTTTCAACCACATTTAGCACAGTAACTGAGACCACCGATGGAATCTTTCCTCCTGCGAAACATTTTTCTTTTCCACTGGTGAGAGTATATTTTAAGGATATTTTTAAATGTTCCTAGCAAATCAGCTCTGTTGGTTCTCTTACACATAAGTATAAAAATATATGAATTCTTTGCATATCCACTCGAATTTTCTATGCGTGACAACCGAATAACAGACAAAACATTACCATATAGTGTGGGTACTTTTAATAACATCATACGCAAGGATTAAAATTCAGTTTATAATTTATAAGTTTATTTGTAGCCTGATGTATAAATATATTTACAGACTAAATTTGAAAGGTAAAATGTGTTTTATGGTCATTCATTATTCACGATGACGTCCTTTGGTGTAAACATTCATTGTTCACGATGACGTCCTTTGGTGTAAACATTCATTGTTCACGATAAAGTTCTTAGGTGTAAACCTAGCATATTATGCTCCCTCCTGAGGTAAAGAAATCATCAATGGGGTTTTTCTGCTTAAAATCTACAGCAGTATTCAAAATGCATCAATTCTGACTTCGACCCACACCTTTCATTCCTGAATGTGAGGAAAATTAAACCTTTATTATAACCATTCTCCTCAATCATGACAAATTAACTCTGACCTACAGGCAACGTTTTCCTAACACGTACTGATACATATGTAGCAAAATATTTAAATACGAAGCTCACATTTTACTCTCTATCTTATGGTAGGAAATTGAAAATAGACGAATTGATTTTTTAAAGTTGAATCAATATTCATTATACTTCATGTTGAGTTTGTAATGAACTTGGGTTGTTATAATAGTAATGATTGATATCTCTTCACATTTGCCAAGAGCAAAACCTGCAACAAAATTGATCATACATTTAAACATATTATTTGGCTAAATGACCATTATTTAAATATGAATTGTTGTATCAAGAGAAATAAAATGTAATGAGGCTCAAATTCGCCATATTCTATTTGCCTGTCACTATCATTAAGGATCTCTCTTTCTTAGTTGGAAAGTGTCTATATGACATTGCTTTTTTAATCATATCTTTATGCCCTATACAAGCTACAATAGTTATATGTTTGGAGATCAATTCGCTCTGCATAAAATATAGCCTACTTGAAAATGTTCTGTAGATAGAAATTTGATGTTACAAAAACTATACATTCAACGTAGACTAGGGCAACCCGTTGGAATAGTGATAAAATACACTTACGTAAGCTTCTTTATGAAACAAACAATGGAAAAACTATTCAATTTAAGTGCGATTTATAAACTTGCTAAGTACATAAAATGATGTATGGAGGTTTCATTTTAGACCCATGATGAATTGATATCTCTTTATGCTCGTAACTGCTCGTGAAAGGACAGAAGATTTAATTCATAATTTTCAAAGAAAGGATTTGTATCAGTGTAATAGAAATGATCAAAAAAGGTTACACCGTTAGAAAGTTTTCATTAATCTTCGATTTCCTACTCGTAAATTAGCGTATCACATAAAATCATTATAAATCGGACAGCCAAGAGCGACATACCACAACAATTTTTCATGCCACTAAATCACTCAAAATAATTGTAAAGTACTAATTAAATAATTAGAAGGATGATAATCACCACAAGTCAAAAAAAGAATATCACAAATGTGTAATCAACGTACATTCATCATCTACACACCTACTAAAAACATACATACACATATTCATACATAGAAACATACATACATACATACATACATACATACATACATACATACATACATACATACATACAAATGAATACTGACACACGAACACAGCAGACATGCATATAATATAAATATTATTTAACACTTCATTGAAGTGAAACTGACAATGATACGGACATGGATTTTGTCCCAGTAATACAGAACTCTAATAAAATGTTTAGTAAAGTCAAACAACAGTATGTCTTCATACATATTTCCTAAATATGTCAAGGCAGCTTGAAGATTACAATAGAAAAGCTGACTTAGGGGCAGAAATGCAATAATAAAAACACACTATGCTTGCAATCAGACCCTTGCTATGTCAAGCAGTTTTACATGCAGAATTCACACTCAATGCACAGAATAGTCAAATATATATGATACATTTGAATGACAGTTGCCATATACATAATAAGCAAATATATATTACACATTGGAATAACAGTTGTCGTTCACTGACATGCAAATACATAATTTGATTACTATTAAGATTAGCAAATAATGGATTATCATTGCCAACAGAGTATTGACACTATCATATAGGACCGTAATTCTAATTATTACAGGTCGTCATTGGCAACAGAGTATTGACACTATCAATATCGGACAGCAATTCTAACTACTACAGGTCATCATTTCCAATAGAGCACTGACACTATCAATATCGGACAGCAGTTCAAACTATTACAGGTGATCATTTGCAATAGATTATTGACAACAGCAATATAGGAAAGTAAATCTAAATACATTTATGTAAATATGTAAACCGAATTTGCCAACGTTATGGAACCAAACCCATCACGATCTGTTGTATGAAATCTGCATCAATATATCAAATAAATCATGTCTGTATGTAGTAGAGGTTTAAGGATCCACAGCACAATGGTGGCTGTAGGGTGAAAGCTAACGGTAACATTTGAATAACATTCAAATGAATTGCAAACAACACTTAAAAACCTTCCAATTAAAAGTTCAACGAGACACCATTTCCCAGATGATATTTCTGTGAAATATATATCAAATATTAGTCAAGCAATTGTATTTCAAGCGTTAAGCTGGGCTTCCAGTTTTATCGACCAATGTTATTATCCCAGATAAATTTACAATTCTGAAAGGTTTGGTGTCCTGGTTTACGGTTTAACAACACAAGTACGTTATTTAGTGCCTAGGCCATTGGAGTAAAACGCCCTGCCGAAGAACACACCACGGTACCTGACCAAGGCTGGTCCGATGGTAGGATTCAAACCCGCACCCTTTCGGATTTAAGTACGGCACTCTAACCACTAAGCTACAGCGGTTCCGACAATTCTGAAAGAGAGTATATATCGATTTGATTCTATGACACATATACTGTAAGAGAAATCCTTGTAAACATTTTATCTTTGCATTTCATCATATGCTTGTACTATATATCATCCGTTGCGATAGCAAGGGCACGACTTTAATCAAAGTATTATTTAACTTCCTTCATATTACAAAGCAAAAGCGGCAATTCACACAATTCTTAGTAGGATTATTGCAAACTAACCAATAGAAACGACAAGTGCACATATATTGCTGGACTGGTGAGACATATATCCGTGTTTTTTTTATACATTTAGTTACTATTATATTTATACTATGATTATATAATTCAACAGTCATCATTACTAAGCAGCCTTCTCATTATCAACTGACCAGCCCATTATTCCACAGCCTTCTCATAATCAACTGGACGTCTGGCTCAGTAAATGTGGGTATGTGACAATGCAAGTAGCGTGCCGTGAGTTCGTCACCAGCTTTTCTAGTGTTATTTCTCCTCCAAAGATATACTGGCCGCCATTTATAGCCCATCATGTGCTAAACTACAGAATAAACAACCGTACTAACATAGTAATGAACTAGGACTCTTGATAAATTAACTCCATACATTTGTGAAATTGTGCTAGACGTAGTTCGCAATTTAGGTTTATCTAAGTTTCAAGTGGTTATAATTAGTAGGTCTAAATTTAGGGTTACCTTAACTTCAAGTGATTATTAGACGCATATCTCAATTTATGGTTAACTCAACTTCAATGGCTTATGCTATTCTTGGATGACACTGAGATAGACGTCTGTCTTAGTTTTTGAGATTTCTCACTCATGCGACGTTGATATCTAGCTCTTTTGATAACCTTACTTTTCTTATCTCAGTCTGGTTGTCTTAGTCAGGTCGTCTCAGTCATGGTGTTCACTCGCTAGGAAATACGTTTAAACAGAAGAATCCCTTGTTGTCTTCTGCTGTGCCTGACAGAGGCAAAATAAAATCAAACAACAACAACAGCAACAAAAGCAAAATTTCTGTATCAAATATAAATAAACTAATAAAGCAACTTAAGGTCTCTCCAACTTTGATAACACTATACAAAACATTTTGAGGGAGATAAACACACACACGCGCGCGCGTACGCGAATTTGAGTTGTTTGGTATTATGCTCGAAACTAAGTACAACACGACGAATGTTATCTTATCTGTAGCATAGTAAATTTTAAGATTAACATTTTAAATGTAGCTAAAAGTATCTAATTAGTTTTAAATACTACTTTTGAAACGAATTAGGTACTTTTCAGATAGATTTAATAACGCAGACCTGAACATTTACTGAGCTACATAGAGGATTAGAATTCTCGATGTTGCGTGGAACGAACTATAACATAGAACACTGTTCCAGATACATTGGCAATACACATCACTGACTGCAAAAGATATTCTGCCAAGAGTATACGAAAAGCCGGTAACAACCACAAGCTTTTTATGTGTGACGTGCGTTCTTCAAGCTTTGTCAAAAACAAAAAAAAAAACAACCAGCACTAGCTGAATCAAACATTGAAATTAAATGAATATTCCTGCACTTACCAATCAGAGTAGTTCATTCATCAGTCCACACGCTATTTCACGAGAATATTTCCTTGTAGCAAATCATTGTACCAGTAATTGCAACACTTGCCATACTTGCAGAACAGAAAATATAAATTTCCAAAAATGATATGAACCTCTTCACAGTCTCTTTACAGCCATTGCACACTGCGTTAGAGCTGTGTTGTTTATCGTACCATTGCCTACATACAACGTTTTCTAAATTAGAAGTGTTAAAAGTTAAAAGTTATCGGCATAAAAGATATTAATTACCTATTGTTAGTTTCACATGACATACGTCTATTAGCACAACTGTATTAATGCCCGTTTATAAAACTAAAAACACATCGCTAGAGACGATCACGATGCAATCCCTGCAACACGTAGCAATTTTAAAGTGCTTTTTCGTGATTCTACTTCATAATTATTCCGATTTTCATAAAAGAGCGCAAAACCTGACGACCGCCATACTGATGAATATTGTGTTTTGAATCTGTTAGCTTTGTTGCAAAAGTGCCGGGTTATTTTAATTTAAACGGAAAAAAAACGAGTAAGAGAAATAATCTAAGCAGTGTTTGTAACTAGAAAATACCAGTCGCGGGATAACAGTTTTAGTCTCCCATCGGCAGAACCTCTTGAGGAGATAAATAATGTCGCTCCTTCACTTGGATTTCCTTGTCTCGGTGCAAGCCCCAACATAGTTTCTCGTAATCTCACTTTTAAGTGGTGATTATATTTAGTTCTCAATTTGGGGTTATCAAAACTTTCAAACGGTTATGTTACCTTTTAGTGAAATTGTGATAAACGTATGTCTCAATTAAGGTATCTCATATTCAAGGGGTTATTAGACAGAGGTCTCAATTTAATGTCATCTCAGTTTCAAGAAATATTTATACGGAGGTCTCAATTTAATGTTCCCAGTTCCAATGGGTTATTATTCGGAGGTCTCAATTTAAGGAACGTAAAATCTTTCCGCATTACAACCTAATCCTCGCTTCACTCAACACGAAACTTAATTTATACAAGCCAATGAATTCAGGCAAAAATAATAACATGGATTGTTGAAGCATGTGGTCTTTGTAAATATTTAAATCTATACTATTTTTCATTGATATAGAACGATTGAATTAAAAATCTTTGCCAATTTATCTACTACTGAAACTATTGAAAGTGTAAAGTGCAATGAAGAAAACCGCCAATAAAGGAACATAACTTATATAAGAAGATTTACATTCTTTTATTTCAAATGCAATTCTAATGCAAATTGGATAATTTTAATATTTTGCTAGTCCTGGCTGGTTAAAGTTTGGCATTATTTAAAACGTTTCAATAATAAAAAGAAACTCATTTTGGGGGACAATAAAGTTTGGAAATTGCGATATGTTGCTCTTATCTACTGTAGCGAGACCGTATAAAATATTTACCTTCTATGACGTCAAGATTAATGTTTCACTTATTTTCTATTAAACATGGAATTGGTTAACGCTATATCGATAGTCATTTCTATAAATATTTTAGCGTGAATTAGATTCATTGTGGAGAGAGAGAGAGAGAGAGAGAGAGAGAGAGAGAGAGAGAGAGAGAGAGAGAGAGAGCGTGTGCGTGTGCGTGTATTAGTTTATTCACTTAAATGCCATGGCTTTTCGCTGGATCAAATCACTGGCTGTGAAGGCACATGTAATACAGCCATACTCACATGCATTATCTTTATAACAACAAGCCATATTTAATGACTGGTGTGCTTAAATCAACTTTCAAAAGAAATTAAGAACTGTTAAAGGCTACTACTATATGGTGTTATGTATATTTAATTTGTTTTATTTGTTAGTTTTATTTTAATTTATTTCAGTACATGCTATTATAATGTAATATTGTATGTATGTATGCTGGGGGTCGTTTTACTATGGGCATTTTGTCACGATAGAGCAGCACATGCAGGATAGGAACATCATTGCTTG
This sequence comes from Megalonaias nervosa, assembly GCA_016617855.1. Taxonomy (NCBI): domain Eukaryota; kingdom Metazoa; phylum Mollusca; class Bivalvia; order Unionida; family Unionidae; genus Megalonaias; species Megalonaias nervosa. Next base: position 47,561 of record JAECUM010000864.1, on the reverse strand, counting down.
TTTTTTCCCACGACATAAAACAGATGTGTTGATAGAAAATAACAAACATTTGTGAAATTCTGTTTCAGTAAATAAATTTACCATTTATTGTCCATTTAATAAACAGCCGCCTGGGGCAATTTGAGAAATTCAACGATATTTAAGTTTCTTGTCTCCTTGTGTAGTTTAAATGTCACAAAATAAGGATCAATTAGCTATCGAAACTAATAAGCTATACCCTGTAATGTTTGTGATTTGAAAAATAAACAACGAAATCTTTCGTTGAGTCTGAAATGTTAATCTATATGGAATATTGTTTCATTGAAATGCAAAGAACAGTTACCAAATATGACACTTTTCTGAGTCTGATTCATACAAGTTCGTTGAGAAACAGACGCACGCATACTCTTTTTAAGATACAGAAACATTACTGTAATGAAAGAGGTTTTGCCATTATGATTTGCAACGCCAAGAACAAACTAAGAATATGTGTTTTTCTGTAATTGTCAGCTAATCTATCCTGATTACACCAAGAAAGTCGCTATTTCACGTTTCAAATTTCTATTCAATTGTATTTTGTATTTATTCTTAATTTAAGTAAAACATTATACAATATATTTAAGAGGGAAATACACTGTGACCTAGTTTATGTGGTAATAAAAACAGTCTGTGTTTAAACTAAGTAACAGTAAAAAGCAACATTAGTTTTGTAAAATTCAACGATTGATTTATTTTCCTAGAATACAAAAGTGAGAATTTAAAAAGAACTTACTTTCTTATAAAAGGACTCTGAATTAAATCCAAATAGTCATGAAGGATCTATCACAAATTCATAAGTATAGGGTGTTCCAAATGAATTCCAGTGGTGTTCCGAATGAAATCCGATTTTTAATATGCTGATGTGCCAGTAGTCTCGAATGTGTTAATGTGCCAACAATAGTGATGTGTCACAATGATTTGATCAAAAATGCCCTTGAACGAATTCACAATAATTAAACGAATAATTATTTACTCGTAAATCAATCTACACACTGTAATTCAAATGAATGGCGTAAATAAATAAAGTAAATTCTCTCAAATGAATATAGCTAATTTGGATTCAACTACGACTGATTAAGATATGGAATAAGCATTTCTGTTTACTTCAGACTTATGTACAGGCTGTCACCTATTTTATAATAAAACAAAATGCCCTTGACCTAGGTCATTTACATGAAATTCGTAAAAAGAAAACTTACTTCTGGAAAATATCGAATTTCTATAACAATAATTAAAACTTGAACTCAACATCTTTTTACATATGTCTGGATAATGAATATTTTTTCAATATAGTGAATTTTGTAGGGGATATTTAGTTAATGACATTTATAATAACGATATTCTAAAATTTATGTATGCATTCTAAATGTTATGGTTAAGTATTGTGTGGTGCTTGACACTTTTAATTCATAAAACTCTAAAGTCGATGCACTAAAATTCAAATCACCATCATGTGGTTCAATAAGGCCGTGAATGATGTGGATGGAGGTCTTTCTTGCTGCGATGAAATATTCTTGAACGATTTCTTGATTATTCAGAAATCTTAAAGCAGTCGAAATCTCTTAAAACAAATCGGGGTGCTTAATATTGCACTGAGAGAGATTTTATTGGCCATATGTATGTATGTTTAATGAATAATATTATTTTTCCTTTGAAAGATTGCAAGAATTTGGAGAAGTATCTGTTTCAAAACAGGAACTTCAAGGGCCATTCCAACAAAGGGGGGGGGTAATCTGAAAGAGTTGGCATAGAGCTATTACTATGCTTACTTCCCATGCCCTTTGTAATATCCAGTGATGTCACTAGTTGCCCCAAATACTCAATTGATTCTTTGTCATTTAGTGTATGGACATAACTCTGTTTCCTGATGTGCTCTAGAGAACCAATACGGTGTGATAATCTTACTCACATCGTTCTTCTAGTGTTCATTGTCAGTAGCCAATTATTGTTTGTCCCCCCTTTTTCGGGGGGGGGATATTTCTCTTGAACTTTAATAATTGAAGCAATGTGGAAATATCACATACTGATGTTTGATTCAGATGTTTATTAATTGCTTACGAAATGTAGCCTTCCAGCTAAAGCACAGTGTTGATATGATCAAACATCAAGGATAATTGGTACCATTCATTCATGAGTAGCTATAAAAAATAATCTCGAAGATGTCACTGTGGTCGCCATCATTTGTTTCCTTTTAGCATCATTTTGATTTCATGTCATGTAGACATAATAAGAAGTCTAAACTCGGGCAAGCTTGTTCGTTTTAAATTTTCACTTTGTAGTCTTGTGAAATAAATTATTTGTTGAATTTTACAAAACTTATTGGCATTTTGTTACTTATTTTAAAACCATACAGCCGTAGCAATACCATTTCAATACCCAACGATATATCGGGTTATAAATGCTTGATGAAACACTTATTGCTATACAGCTATAACACAGTGCCACACGTGTTATATTTCCCTGTATTAATGTCACATCAAAGGAACACCTTAATGCAAAAGCAATCCATTAGAAAGTTAATAAATGAGAAAGAACACAGAACGTAGTAATGTCTCATTAAGATATTAGAAAGAAAGCCTAGAGAGCTAGGTCATCTTTCGGTTATTTTGGGTTTGTGTTTGTAGTGCTACCATCCAGATACCACGTGTGTTTAACAAAATGAAAGTAATGTGAACAAATATAATCAGTAACGAACCATTATATCTTATTTATATACTTTGGAATCAAGCTGGCGTAGCTGCAATATAGTAATATTTGTCTTCGGAAGCCCCTTTTCCCAGAACTTAGCATTTGATACTCATACCGAGACATTTTTCAAAAAATCCAAAACGATTCCAACTTTAAACATTACCACAGATGCAATGAGAGATGATCCTTCATTTTTTCCGCCAGATTAACAACTTTCCTAGTGTCTATTGATGAGAACTTTTTTAACCGTCGGAATATTATGTCATAAAACTTTCTGCGCCTTCACTACCGGAAAACGTATGATTTTATCCAATCAGTTTCTGAGATTCTTTAAATGCCAAATTGCACCCGGTGCAATCATGCTTGGAAACATATTATTAAGGGGTCGAGAGATAAACGTTTTTCTCTTTGCATCGTATGTGTTAAGTTATAATTATAATTACACGTAGATACCTCTCGTTTCTCAATAGATGTCTAGTGGGTTTGTGGATGTGGCTGAGTATTAAAATCATGTTGAATAACGAATGAGTTCTCGTGCACCTTGAGTCTTGTTACATTCTGTTTGGATGAGAGCTTTGCATTATGGGGGTAGGATGCAGGTACATGAGAGATATGCAACGTTTCCTGCATGTTCTAAAGAAATACCCTGTGCGTTATTTGTGGCATAAAGCTCAACATTTACCGTTTTGTTAACATAACTCAAAAACGAAGTCAGATTTTGAGATTTTGTGTATTTCAGTGTATAAAGAAGCATGGTCATTTTGAGTGAGCAAATCATCGTATCTCCTCCTCTACATCACACGACTTTCTGTTTCACGGATATGTGGAATGATACAATGCCAGAGGAATGTGGCGATGTAGCAAATTTCGTTATCACGGTTTGGTGAAACTGCACAATGCTAAGAGTAATGTGTACACGTATAGAATTTCCTTTTCACGGTTTTGTGGAATGACACAATGCCAAATGGAATGTGGAGGTCAGGTAGAAAACTTCCTTTTCATGGTGTTGTGAAATGACACAATGCCAAGAGGAATGTGTTGGTCACATAAAATTGCGTGATATTTTTTCTTTGAAAGATAGAACTATCTGCTTTAGTATCATCCTACTTTACAGATGGAAAGCGCCTTTCATTGAACCCTAATTTCATCTGGATCCGCCAGCGATAATGCATCATACAAAATGTACTCTTATAAAGTGACATGCTCAGGAAATCGAAAGTTGTACATAGGATAATAGCGAGTCTTCTTAGCGGAGAAAGGAAGCAACATGTAATAGTACTTTCACATGACGATATCCTTATTCGTGTCCTTCTTTGGTAATCAGTGAATGGAATTGTTTCCTCTTTTCAAGCATAACGGGAATTTTGCATGTATGGTCCACAACGATTAATTTTCATAACAGACTGGTTGTTAAATATTGCATAAGCCTGATATCTGACAAACGACTTTTATACCATATGAACGCTATAAACAGTCCACTCACGTTTGCCAGAGTACACTGTTCTAAGAGGACCCATTATTTATGTTCCAAATACCTAATGCCTTATTATGGCAGTCACATATAACTTGTAGCCTGGCACTATCATATATTTTACCTGATGGACAGTTACTCCAGCTGCCATATTGATTTTGATGTTTTTTAATTGACATTTGGTGGACGTTCAACATGGTCATCACTTTGATATCAATGTAGTGTCAATCAGTCCATCCTTAAACACCCTAAATTAAGATCAGCTTTCACATTTTTAGTTTTCGATTCTAAGGATTAAAAATAAAAATGTTTCATGGGATGTCAATGATGTCTGCTAACACAGTTTGATTACTCTCTCAAACTTCTTCAAGGATTACCAGGAAATATACACATACGTTCTTAAAATGATCAAGTTGATCTTGAATGACGATGGTGTCACTGGGACATCAAATATTGTAAATATATTGAAAATATTGTTATTGTTACTCCTGAATAGATGGACATATCAAGACTTTTCACTAATACTGACACCACAAGTTTTTGATCGTGTCTAATTAGTTTGAAACGAAAATGGTACGAAAGTGATATCCATTATGGTTACCAGGGCAGCCAGCTTAAAAATAGTTTTATCGGTATTCCTTCAATGAAGAAAGTTATTTCATCATGTGAATTTCACCAGAATACTACTTCTGCTACTTCCAATGTCTTGTTGGTCATAAATGAAAATTGTGCCAATCAAAAATCCGGTATTTTCATCACAGAAAATTTGAAAATCATGTTATTGCTGAAGAATATGGCTCAGCACTCAGCAGTTAAAAGAATGAAAAAGGGTTATCTTGAATTCCTATAAATTATTTTTGACCTGTATAGAATCAGTCCATTTGAGGGACTCTTGTATTTTCCAGGATCATAATAAGCTTATTGACCTTTACCAGAGTATATAATCATATCAAATTTCGTCAAACTGAAGTCATGCTGAGGGGAATATTTCCAATAAGTCTTCAGTTTTAGCAAGAGATGATTTGCTTTACTTCAAATAGTTGACTTTCTGTCCTACATCGAAGTGTCCTATTTTAAAAACACTGAAGGTAGTTTTGTTGAACGCAAACTCCCTCTGGATCTGCAAAGGATAATGCTTCGTTCAGTGCCTCCCCCTCTCCCATAAGGCCACACGTTCCGTTGAATTCATGTATGCGAGTCGTAATTACATATGAAGTAGGAAAGACAAAAACAAATTCTGAAACATTTAATATTTTTAATTCAAATGTATGTACATATTGTGTAATCAATGTAATATAAGCTGGCACTAATGTAATTGATAAACAGTATATGAATAATCATCAATATGTTCTTTCAGTTGTCTTGCCTTTTCTTAAATTATTAGACCTCCAAAGTGTACGTATCATGTTTTTGGCACGTGGAGTCTTAATCAATTTGAAACTCTAGTCGTTTAAATCAGGATTCAAGCATGCAATAGCTCTTAGAATCATTGTTGGTCTGTCCATTCAATGTTACTATTCCTGCAGGACATTTGCAATATATGTTATAATTATGTTTATTGCATTTCTGCAATATTAATTTTACGCAAGGATCCTCAAACGCTCCTCATTTTTATTGAGTCAAATTACTTTCACTTTTTCATTTAAACTGTGAAGTTACTTATCACCTCAACATGTTGAAAGTCTTGAGTTGGCTTATTACAATGTTGCCAGCTTGACCAGTGTTAAAACAAGTCTTAGCATGTAATTGTGAAGAAATCATTCCAAGCTGTGGTACTAATGGTGTCCTACTTCTTTCAGTTAAGTAGTCTGTAACATTTAACTGTGAATGTGTGACAAAATATCTTATGATACAAAATCCACACTTTTCGTCTGCAGACTGAGATATAATGTACATCAATATGGAGACTACATGTAATGAAAAGAAATGACCGTAATACTTGTTAGTAATCCATTCAGTGGCAAAAGGAAGTGGATTTTGTAAGAAAAGTGCGCGTAATTGAACACGTGCTGTTTTTGAAAGTATAATGTTTGCAGATAAAATAGATTCTACTCAGTCGTGAACAGCCTAGACAGCAGCTTCTTAACAATGTAAGAAAGCCTGTATTGACAATAAGCAGCATTTTATGATGAAGACAATAACAGGACACTTTTAATCACAATCATTGTGATTATCCCCTAAATCAATAGTCTGTAATGTTTAAATATTATATGTTCACATGTCCTTGTGCATATGATGTATATCTATCTATCTATCTATCTATCTATCTATCTACCTATCTACCTATCTATCTATCTATCTATCTATCTATCTATCGTACTACAAGTGGTAATTCATTTTACTATACTTCATTAGTTAATTAATTAATCTTGACTTAAATCTCTAGCCACTTTCTTACTATCCCAGTAACTGGTTCAAGGCATAGTGTACCAATGATAAGACCTTAATTTGATATTTCCCCTTTATGTAGACCATTAGCATCGTTAAATTTCCCACTAGTATCCTAGTTTCTAAAGCAACCCATGTCTTTGTAAATGACTGCACAGTACAACGATAAAGACTAATTTACTCCATGTCCAAATGTCAAAAACAAAACAATATAAATTACTGGTTATCAGCAACACAGTAAAACTGTCACCAAATTGCCATTAATATGTACATTACTAATTGTACTTATAGGTGTCATTTATTCACTGCACGTGGCCTATTCGACATCCGTAGAATCAAATGTAAAACAAGCACATGGAATATAAATGCATACGTGTGTTGTTCATTACTCATGTCAGGCTATACTTAGTTTAACTTTCAGGATTAGTAACAATCGTGAGATCCAATAGATCTGAACGACGTACCATCTTGTAAAGTTTGCAGCTGCTCATAAATCGTAAAAGTTTGTAGTTTTGTTAAAAATAAAAAAAAATTCTTACTTTGAGCCACACTCTTATTTTGGGAGACGTGCATTCCTACAAACTAGCGGAAAGCATACAACAACTACAATAGTTCTCATACCTACAAGCAAGTTCAATATATATCCCGTATATACATACATATAAGGTTTATTTGGGACAAATAGCTAATGGCATGTACTTTTCATTCTCTTTAGACGGATATTAAGAACGAAATACTGATGATACCCGATTAAAGATGTGACGAAAAACAGTAAAATATTGACAACCAAACACGCCTTTTTATGAATGTTTCCTTTGACTGTTAACAGTGCCGACTACAGCTGAACTTTCCATGTGGAAAGTTTGCTAGTCATCGGGCTACAGGTTTGAGTATAATTTGCCTGTCAGTCGAGGATCCGTATTGACAAAAGAAGACCAACAAAGCTCCCCATATAATACGGTATCGTGATGTTTGTTATGTGCATTGTACGCAAGGCCTAATGTATATGAAAAAGAAAAAGAAACGCTCTATGCATCTTGCTTAGACTTCATATAACAAGATAATTTCAACATGCAATAGATCAATACTATCTATGCCGTGATCTATTGCGCGTAAAATACATTATCAAAGTACCTATTATACATCATTCTATTAAATTTTCTCTAAACAGATTACCCCTGCATATTTAAATGATAGATTTATAAGGTAATAACTTTAAACTGGTCGCATACGTGATGTTTCACTAAGCCAATTAGTGTTACCAATATCCAGTGTTGAATATATTGCTTTTGTAAACGTAATGAATTAAAATTACAATTACTATCAATAACTGTAGCTGTTGATTACAATTACAATTACTCTCTCAGACTTACGTAATCAATAACAATTACTATTGACCCGAATAATCAGAGTACAATCGCATTAATTCTGTCCAGTCTGTCACAACTCGCACTTTTCTTTGGTTAATTTACGCTTGCCGCAAAATAATGTTATTCGCACCAAGAGTTCAACGTTAAACATTGAATACAGTATTGTAGAATTAATTTCACTAAGTCTGTAAACAATTCTCTTTTTTCCATAGAACAGTTTCTAAAACAAATTGTAAATTGCTACTTGCAATTGTGGCAAATAGTAATTGTAATTTGAAGCTAAGTCGTATCTAACACAGCAATTCACCATAAGCTCTAATGAGTCTTTTCCGACATTATAGAAAACAAATAAATCATTGCAACATTCAGGATTCGCAAGACATCCAAACACATCATTACAAATACATACATGATTGGACAAACATGTGTGACTTACGATACTAGCAGGCAAAGAATTTAAAGTGAGTGAGAAAAAGTGAAATTAGTTTCTAGGATAAATTGAAACACAGTTTAGAATTATTAAAATAAATAAAATTATTGGTCAGAATTGAACTTTAAAATAAATGTAAAAGTATGTAATTAGGACCAAATAAGCATGCCTACGGCTTATTTGAAAAGATAAGAGATGACATTAGCACACTTGAATAATGCAAAAGATTAGGACAGACAAAGGCTAACACAATCATCAGCTGTCATCATTTCGGGGTGGTTGTGTAGGGAGAGTATCATTTATAGGTATTACGTATATAGTATTTACCATTAAATGGTGGAACTAAATATCAGAATGACTTAAAGATCGATTGCCGTCTAAAGTGGTTTGGTAGTTCATTCCATAGAATATCAACTGCATATCTAAAGAACTTTTTGACAAATGTAGAGGTTTTAATTCTTGGGACATCTAATATAACTGAATATCTAAAATTATATGTATTGTGTTTAAAACTTAATAAGTTGTCCAAAAAATATTGGGAGCAGGCTTATTCTGTATTTTGAAAGTCTGCAGAACCATAACACGAAGTTGGCGCAAATTTTGAGTTGGCATTTTCCATAAGTAAACGTTTATGATAGCTGCTTTTATAATCATCATACACAAATCTCAAAACAGGCTCTTATACTTGTTGATGTCACTGCAGAAATGCTAAGGGACAGAAATGAAATTGAAATTGTAGAGGACAAAGATTGTGAGTTTGTTGAGTGTAGTTAGCCTTTATACCAATACTTTTCAAGAGAGATATTTGCTTATAAGCTTTCCTACAGAGATTTTTTACATGTGAATCAAATAAAAGTTTTATACTGAACGTCTTTTTACGTGCAGCTATTGCTTGAAATTTTTTCTGGGTTGGCTTGCATTTTGTTAGCAGCGAACCAGTCAATCAGAATATTCGACTCTGCTTAAAGTATGTTAATCAGTTAAATCCAGTGAGGACAAGCATAGCGTGGTATCGCAGCTATAGTCATATAATGAGCCATATCTAATAAAATAGAATATATCGCTGATAAATACATTAAAAAGTGTTGGTTCAAGGGTCGATTCATGAGTAAACCCTTTCTGAATTTCAGACCAACTACATAGGACAACCTGCAACCTAATTTGCTGCTTACGATTCGACAGATAGTTCAGTAAGATCCCTACTGAATCATCTGACAAACCCTTAATTTGCAAATCAGAATATTACGAGGGAGACAATCAATAGCTTTTGATAAGTCCACCTGGACTGCATCTACATATTTGGATTAATCAACCGCCGTCCTCCAGTCTCATGCCCAACAAAGTAGTATGGTATCAATGACCTTTAAAAATAGCACCTAATTGTTTGCTTTAAATGTTCTTAGAAATGATGCTGAGTCTCAGTTGATTTCTCAATCAGTTTGGATATAATCGGTAAAACAATGACAGGCCTGGAATTACATTGATCAAGAGAATTGTTATTTGTTTAGAATCGGAACTATTTGAGCTTCCTTTCGACGATCAGGAAAAATATTTGATTGTATAGTTTTGTTAATTAGATCTAAAATACGTCCTATAAAGATTGGTGCCTCCAACTTTCAACAGTTGAACAGGAATATACACCCCTCCAGTAGCTTTTACAAATTTCACCATCGTATCATTGTATGCACTTTTTCATGTTTAACTTGCTTAAATTCTACAAAGGTATAATTGTTTAGATTGTTTTTAATAGCATTGATACTATGATGGATTAGAGGGTCCAAAAGAACATCCTCACCAATGTTTAACTGACAAAACAATTACAGATGTCACTTATTTCTGTCATAGCTTACACCTTTTGTACCTTCAGCCAGAATGACCTTATCTTATGATCCAACATTTCTTTCCTAGACGATGCAATCTATTACAATTACTATTACTGTTTTGCCGGAATTGATTACTATTACCATTTTGTATTTGAAGTAATCAATTACTAAGATTATTTTAATAATTCACTACTGTACAACGATGCAAATATTCCTTAAACTAAATTTCATGTGTTTATAAAGGCATTGATCTTGTTATTTGAGTTAATGTTTCGTATGTCTATTTCACACAAGCCAACAAGGCTATTATACCATGGGGGGGGAGGAGCACTACTTTTGAGAAATAACAACAAATCAGGTGACATAATCAGGAAATTCAAAGTTTCAAGATAGTTCTGTGTAGCTTATGTTACAGAAGAATGGTAAGTCTTGTTTGTACAAAAACGAAAACAAAGGCAACAAACATTCCATTGATTAAATCTCTTCATTTCCTTATTTGCTAATCAGTGCAGAGAATTATTTCCTCCTCTCAAGAAGATCAGGAAACTCGCACATATTGTCCACAGTGTCAAGCTATACACTGCGTAAATGAATATTCATAGCGGTTATTATACAGCTCAACAAACCTTTTTAAATCCTGTACTAGTTTGAAACCTATAAATCTAACATGAAAGACATATACAGCCCGCTCTCAATGGCCATAGTAATAATGTTTTAGGGGACTATTATGTTTGGTTGCAAATTAATTTATTATTTATTTTGGCAATCATAACATGATTTATAGGTTTCCACTGTAAGGTCAGTATTTGTAATTTTGGGTATATTTATCTTCAAGAGGTTTTGGTGGCTCTACAGTAGAAACTTAAGCCATCTTCCTGATCTTACAAGTAAGTGTTGTATATCACAATGAAATATTTACCCATGATGCATTTAATTTTCTAGTACAACAAGTATTGGTAATGAAATCAAAAATCGAAATTATCCCTTACATAGCAAACTCTCTCCACAAAAAAGTCAGGTGCAGCATTTACTTGTATGTTACCTATTTCAGACCAGGATAAGAAGGAACCTTGCTATACAAAAATGCCGAGGACAAGTTCTGATAAATAATTATAATTCATCGGAGAAAAATAAAAATTATGTGCAATTACACTTGACTTGGTAAGATTTTCTGATTGCTAAGGCAGTTCTAACACTTCTTTTACAAATTTTGAAAAATCTGAATTGGGACGTTTATGACAAATACTTTGTTAATTATGATTAATGGCCTGTTTCCGCAGGACCGTTTCTTGCACGCGCCATCATGTACGTTAGTATGTAGATCTGTCTTAGTATTTAGATCAGCGTTTGAAAATAGATGAATGCGACTTATATTTAATGCATGCTTACATCATTTGATTTGATATGTGAGAAGAAAAGATGTGAGTCTCTTATTATATGTGTTGTTATGCATGTTATAGGTATTCTCAATGGTGTGATATTACATCCGATTGACATAGCTTCTCAGCACAGTATCGACCGTATTTCTGATCCGGTTATATGAAACTTGGTAATATGGGGCCCCGAGTAGCCGAGTGGTCTAAAGCTGTCACCGTAACGGATCACGACCATCTCATTTCTGTCTGCGTGGGTTCGATTCTCGAGTTCGGCAAATGTGAGTATATGAGAAAGCTTGCCAGTTGCTTTCCTATGGTCGATGGTTCTTTCCGGAGTTTTCCCGGGTTCTTCCTCCACCATATATATTGCCCGCCATGTATATGCCATCTTGTGCCGAAAAAATGGCGTTAAACCCTAAAACAATAATCACACTTAATAATCTTATTTACGTGTACGCTTCCTGAGGTGTGCACACTTTTGAGACCGTTTTGAACCCAATACACCCTAGGTCTAAGTTGTTTAAGATTTAAGGATCTAAACTTCCATCCATCGTGTTAAACTAGAATGTAATGAATATATTACTTTATGAATCTAAATCTTTTGTAAAATTTCATAGTTAAAGTGCCTTGCAAATCTCTTAGTTGTCATTGTCGCCTACATATACCAGGTTGGTTTCATATAGTTTTGTGAACTCTATGTAAGTACAGTGTGATTGGTAACAGTGAAAATTGTACAAATCCTATCAACATGAGAAAGGAATTAAATAGTATTTCAGTCTAGTACGTTATTTTTATTGTTATTCCCTATCTTTGATGGACCACAATGGATACATACATTTTAAGTCAGAAGTTAAAGTCTTTCGCGCAGGGAGATAGGGTAGGAAACTGACTTAACTTCAACTGGTAAGATGTAAACAGCACAGACAGAATGTAAAATTAAAAAGTTATCTATTGCCATCACTTCCAAATGGTTTGAGAAAGCTTCCTATGAAATGCATTCTCCGGGTATAAAATAATTATTCTTTAACAACTACAGTGTTAGAATACATCTTCTGTCAGGAACCATGTATGGTCGTTTGGACGCTTACCAATTTTATAAGCAATTACAGACAGCTTCAGTCATAAACTTTCCTTATTCATTCTCCGCTCTAATGATTAGTTTTATTCTTACATGATCAGTTCTTAGAGGCTCATACTACATAATATGAATGTTCAGTATTTTGCTTTGATTCATTCTACAATGTTGTCGAATTCTTTGCTTATATACAATTATTTGATTTCAGCCTTGGGCCAGAAGACTACACGTAACAATTGGTTTGAAATCAAATCCTTTCCTTAAGCAGTATGTGAAATTCATGTTTCCCTAAAAAGCATGACATGGAACCAGTACAAACTGTTATGTTTGTTTTGCTAATTGTATAAGTATTTAACACATTACTGGTTGTATTATGCTGCGGAAATGGGAACCAAATGCCTTTGACATAGATACCTCAAGGCTGCTAGCAGCCAACTCTTGGATTATGTCTCCAACGCTTTACAAACTTAGCAACATTGGAGCCTTAAAATCCACATGATGATATAAGAATGTAGCGATGATTAATAATTTTGTCTGATCATTAATATTCCACATCAATGTGCTATCTACAGGACATTGAAATAATATGCAGAACTTTACTAATCTTTAGAGTTCTTACTATTTAAATTAAGAATCGAATTAAAGCACTTTTTGACACGGGTTGTATTGGAACACTGATATGTCATGCGTATCTTTATTGATAATACAAGTAAAGCACGCATCAACTTCAACGCTATTAAACAAAGTTTTCGTTAAGTTTCCTGATCTGCATCAAGTCTTTTAAACTAACATTTGATCTTTTTAAATTCTGTTTATATTCCTATTTAGGGAGTAAGATCCTGTCATAATCATATTGGTATCATCACCGACTTTGTTAAGGTCGACTTATCAGACACAACACGACTGATGTTGAATATAATGATGGCATCCAATTAGTGGTACGCTGATCTATCAACGTATTGTACTTAAAAATTTAAATTTCTCTCTAATAAACATATCACAGAGAGAGAGAGAGAGAGAGAGAGAGAGAGAGAGATTTTCTTAACTGTTACCTAATCGTGGAGAAGAACAATGTTGATTAAATCATTTAGAGCTCTACCATGAAACGCAAGTTAAATTAATATTCAATACCTGTTTTGATAGGCATGTATTATGTTGCTCAGATTTTTATAGTTAACATTCACAGTGTTATTAAAATTGTCAATAAAGTAGAAGATTTAAACACTTCGAACAACGTCTTTTAATGAGCGGAAGAAATGTAGAGAAATCATTGCCCAGAAAATGAAACAAATGTATTATTATAATTATATAAATCATGGTATATTTACTGATTTACTGACCGCTCCGGTGGCCTAGTGATTAGAGCGTCCGCCTCGGATGCGGGAGGTTGTGGGTTCGACACCCGGCCTAGTCCTACCAATGACTTAAAAAATGGTACTAACAGCTGCCTCGTTTGGCGCTCAGCTTTAAGAGGTTAGTGTTAGGACTGGTCGGCCTGGTGTCAGGATAATGTGACTGGGTGGGACATGATGATACATGTCTGCGGCATGATGCCCCAGTGCTAGACATCACCATAATATATCGATTCATTAATAAATTTTACTTTTCAGACAGGTCTCTAAGTCATTCAAAAAAGGGAAGCAATTATAGCGATACAGTTTCTCCTTCACAAACAACTCTGTCACCTATGAAAATTCCTGAATCGTTACCATGAATATTAATACATTAGTTAATGTTTCGTACAAGTTATTTATCACTTTTCAACGTTTCTCAGTGTCTTCAGAGAACACCAGTTTGGTCCAGTAAGGCGAACTCTTCATCATTGTCAGAGACGTTATTAAAATATAAAAAGTGAAAATATATTTTTCTTGTTTAAAATTAGAAACTTAATCAGTATAAGCAGTATTATAACATTGTACATTGTTGACTGCTAACTCCTACAATTGTCCTAATCCTCTGATAATAAATTATTTTGTACTAAAAATTTACGTATTTTCTTATTTAATAATGCTTTAACTATTTTCCAAATCATCTTTATAATATTAAAGGTCGTTTGTTAGTCAGGTAGCTTTTACATCCGTTATGCTTAAATAAAGGTACTAATATTCCGACTGACAATTCGTTAGGAAATTTTCCTGCATAGGTAGGTTTCACACGTAATTTTCCCGTTATTAATTCAGCGACTTTAATATATTCATTGATAATTCGGCCAAGCCCAAACGTTATATTATTTCCATACTTTTAGTATCTTTTATTGTCAGTAGTATCTCATCTTTCTCATTATTGTGTATCTTTTCATCTACTGATACATTCACAGAAACTTGCACAGTAGAAAAATCAGTGTCTGTATCAGAACCGTCAGCTTTGTTGAGGGTTTTAAAATTATGATAGATTATGTCTAAGGAGATTAGATGGTCTTTATTTTAATCACCTATTTGGTTTACAAATCTCCAATATGCTTAAGGATTGTTTGTTTGCATCTTCCGTATTTTGCCCAAAGCGTCGCTAGCAAATGATTTATGATGCTTGCTCATTTGGAACCTATTTAGACCTCTATGATCAGGTGGTTAATTCTTCTGCATCACTTACCGAAACACGGTAAGTCTATACATGTTTTCATCTGTTAAAAGCTCTGCTTGAAACATAAATCGGCACTGATAAGGAATATTTAGCTCATTTCACCAGCAATACTGTTTAGTAGATTATTTTTATATGCAGGTTCAAATACATTATTCAAGTGTTTTTGTATTGTGTCTGAAGAGACAATATCAATATTAAAATGATTTGGGTTTGTCGTAGATTCACATTCCCGATTTATTAAAATTTTCATCATACCCAGGTCTGAAACCTATTTGCAGTTAACATGAAATTTCAATGCTTTATGTATGTTGATAATAGCAATGAATAATCAATTGTGTCAAATCGTTCATTACATGCAAACCACTTACTGATATGAAGGGATAATCTACAACGTTTACTTCATTGATGACAGGCTTTCATATGTCTTTGTCATTACCAAATCTTCCTTTGCATATTTGAATATTAATTTTAAAGATGGGCAATAATAATGTTTTGATCGATTAGCAGAAATGTGTCCAACTTACATGTGTAAGCGTTGTAGACTTTGAATATTATTGAGACATGAAACAAATTTACTACCTCTTTATATACATACCCAACTGAACTAAGCTGCAATAGCATGTTTGAAAATACGAATGGAAAATTCTAAAATATAGTCAAGAAATTCGTTTCCAGAATCGACATTAGCAACAAAATCATCTAAAACAACATGTGCTAGCATAAAGTTGCCATGTAATCATAATGTTTGCGTCACCGCCTTTTGGAAATGGGTTTGATTCCAAATCAGAGACCTTATTCATCCCGATACTTTGAAGCTTCAGGGATAATATACAATATTCCAACAATGTCTCTTATTTCCTTCGTCTTCTTATATGTTCAAGTCTTGGATTTGAGAGAGTCTGTTGTCTCAGTCTCTGGCTTACAGCTAGATTT
The DNA here is from genome assembly GCA_016617855.1 of Megalonaias nervosa. NCBI lineage: Eukaryota > Metazoa > Mollusca > Bivalvia > Unionida > Unionidae > Megalonaias > Megalonaias nervosa. The sequence goes on along the minus strand of JAECUM010000864.1, from coordinate 31,409 downwards.
GGCTCCACCCCAGGTGCAGAACACGCTGGCGAAGAAACCCCTGAACTGCGAGTTGAAAAACCCGTAGATCATTGGGTTCATAGTACTGTTCAGAAAGTACGAACGAATAATAATAATAATAATAATAATAATAATAATAATAATAATAATAATAATAATGAGGACTTTGTATAGCGCCTAATCTTTAGAAGCTCTAAGCGCTTTACAACATTTGACAACACTTAAAAACATATATAATGATATGATTACAAAATTAAAAACAAACAACACGAAAGTATAAACAGAAAATATGCTGTAAATATTTAAGGCAAGGATACATTATTAGGTCTTGAAGTCTGTTCTTGCAGTTGAAATAGGTGAGTTTTAAGAGCGCTCTTGAATGAGATCACTGTGTCTTTGTGTCTAAGTGCAGTGGGCAATTCGTTCCATGTTGCTGGGCCCTGGTATGCAAAAGAGCGTTGTCCATATGATTTCATTTTCATAGTGGGAATGATGAGAATACGAGTGTCAGAAGAGGAGCGTAAGCATCTTGCAGGTGTGTACACATGGGTGAGGTCAGATAGGTATGTTGGACTGGAGCCCGTCAGTGAAACGTAGCACAGAGAACAAATTTTGTCTTTAATTCTGGATCGCATGGATAGCCAGTGTAGGGTACAGAGCAGGGGAGAGGCGTGCTCTGATCGTGGTACTCTAAGCTGTATTTTGAACTTTTTGAAGTTTCTGAAGTAGATATTGAGACGAACCAGACAGAATTGAATTACAATAGTCCAGTCTTGAAAGTATAAATACCAATAGAGAAGACAACAAGCTGGATGTCTGTCATTTTGTTTACCACATTACCAGTCGAAAGACTCCGCCAGACCACCAAACATAAGTAAGGGACAAAACTGGCTATAAATGTTATTGCAATGACAAGCATCAGTGTGGTGTTTCTACATTTGTTTAAATCGGTCGACGTTTTCTTTTGGAAGTAATATCCGGATCCAAGTCTAATGTTAGCTATTTCTCCTCTAACATTGTCGGTGTTGAACTTTACACAGGTACAACCGGATACCTCATCCTCGTCAGTCTGACTAAGTTCTATAGAATGACACTGTTCCTCTTGTTCGGTTAGACTGCTGTTTCTTTCTAATTCAATCGATCTTAAGCTTTCATCATTGTTGGCACTTTCACGCTCGCTGAGTTTAGTGTGCTCTTCTCTCACGAATGAAATTTTGTTAGTCATGTCCTTCCATTTGCTTGTATTATTTGTTAGAGTACTCTTTGCTAAATTTCTGCCATCATTTGCCTTTTTGAATTTTTTACAGACACTTACATCGGCATTATTATGGCAACAGTTAGAAGTGTCCTTATCTTTACCGTTATCACCTTTTTGAAACACTTATGGTTTAGGAGACAGGCAAAGCTCTCCTGACCGATATTTTTGGAATTGCTTCAGCTTATTGAACTGTCTGTACACTAAAACATACAAGACTATGAGTGGTAGGACGGTGAAGATGAAAATTAGTACCTGCGTGACATTAAAGACATCCACATAAACCTTAAATGAATCATTTCTAACTGTAGTGCAGTCGTATCCCTGAATGACCCCTGACCCTGGGATAGGGACATCTACAGCAATAACAGTGTATAACACAAGACATGGCCATAATAAAACACAAGCAATCAGCACAGAGATAAGACAGATAAGCCTAGCTTGAAAAACCGTGAACTGTTTCCTAAACGGAAGACATATTCGTCTATATCGCTCCAATGCTATGGAAATAAGAATAAGTCCAGAAGCAGTCGTAAAGACGAAACTGGTCGTTCTTAAGACTTTGCATAATATTGCATTTGGAAACATGTAAAAGAACCTCATATCAACAATTTCAATCGGCATTGAAATAGTGCAGCTCAAAAGATCTAATATTGCCATGCCTATAATAAAGCAAGAGGTAGGTTTTGTCTTTAACAAACCACGATGTTGCCGATTAATCCTGTCAACATCAGGAATGAAATGAAAATGATGGCCGGGATGAGCACGATTGCTTTCTCGTCGTTTAATTTCTGCCGGAGATACGTAGAATTGGAGTCGTTCATCTTGAAGGATTTGATGCAGCTCAAACATATACTTATCACTGCAAATGTGAAAAAGAACAGAATATGAACTTCCAATTTATTACAGAACTAATGCAACATGGTCTATTTATCGTATTAAATATGTACATAGCATTACCGATAGAAAATCTATAATGACGTCAACCGTGACGTACGTACATTTCAATATAAAATAAGAGAGTATATTTGAAAAGAAATGCTAGTGATTTTATATATAAACGAGTATATATATTTCTGTTTTCAAGTACTAAATATGAAAAATACCAACTATATATTATATTGGAGCATAAATAGCTAGGAAAGTAGCTGGTTTAACACAGATATGAAGAAACGTTTGCAACGGAGAGTAGATGCTTAATAAAGATAGCATTTGATCAGAATTAATTTGATGCATAAAGGTAATACTCATTTGTAATCAGCGGATTACCATTAACCCAGGTCTTAAGAAAAATATGAATCTACGGAATTTTCATGCTCAAGAACTCCTTCTACTCAACATGGTGAGAATGCAGTTTTTTTTTTCATAACGTAACAACGCATATGAATCTAACTTTTAGAATGCTATGTCTAATTTGCTTCGTTGATCCAGCTACTCTCCAAAAGAGAATGAACTCATACTCTTTACCACAAATCTTCAATCCGGCACTCCATGATTTATCTTGTCGTTACCCAAAGCGTTAAATCCATATACTTCATACTTTATCATGTCGCCACCCAAAACATAAATTGATACATTGCATAATTTATCATGTCATTACGCACAACGTTAGATCCATACATTGCATGATTTATCTTTGATTTATCTTGTCGTTATCCAAAACGTTAAATCCATGCAATGCATGAGTTATCTTGTCCTAACCCAAAACGTTAAATGCAAATAATTCATGTTTTATCATGTCGCTACCCAAACATTTAAATTTATACATCGCACGATTTATCTTGTCGTTACCAAAACGTCAAATCCATACATTGCATGATTGATCTTGTCGTTATCCAAAACGTTAAATCCATATACTGCATGATTTATCTTGTGGTTACCCAAAACGTTAAATCCATATATTGCATGATTTATCTGGTCTTTACCTAAAACGTTAAATTCAGATACTGCATGATTTATCATGACGTTACACAAAAACTTAAATCGATGCATTTCATGGTTTATTCCTTTTTTACCCCAGAAAGTTAAATCCATTTGCATGGATCCTAGCGTCTTTACCCCAAATGTTATTTTCATATATTGCTTGACTACCATGGTCCGAGTGTCAGCTCTGGTAGACATCTACGATGTAGCTAGGGAATTCTAGCCGCCAGGTTAGCTGTAAACATAGTTTCTGTCCTCACTGGAAGGAATCTGATGACCTTTCCAACTTTCCTGATCTTTTTGAGTGAAATTTATTCAGAGCCCAGTCAACAAAACTAGCCACATGATCGCTTCTAGTAGTCTTGACGATAATGTCGATCTTCTGATTCTGTTGTAGTAATTTGATGAAATCAAATATATTCATCCTTCACGTGAGATTGGTTTTGAGTCCAGCCAATTTTATGGATTCTTTAATGTGATATTAATTCAGAGTCAACTCAACTTTACTAATCCTGGTACTGTGACAAAGCTATGGAATCCAATCAGCTTTTGTGTATTTTGTGTGAGATTCCTTTATGGTCCAGTCAGCTGTACTGATCATTGTGTTTGAAATTGAATTGTGGTCCCAACAATCTGATACGAACATCGGTTGAGAACGATTGGGGGTCCAGTCAACTTTACTGACGTATTTTATATGAGATTTAATTCCCGGCGCAGTAGAAAGTAACGCCTATGACAGGGAGAGCTACTCTCCCTATCTGTGTTTCTCATGTGTGCTGAGATGTGAGTCCATTTGTTGAAAATAGACAATATTCGGAGAATTACCATAGGTAATGTAACCCATGTTGTTTCTCGGTATGCTGAAAACACGTTACTTTCTTTCGACCGTTACGAGAAATCTCTAACGAATGCTTTTCATATTTTGTATCAACTTTTCAGGTCTTAGTATACATAATGAATAAATAAAGATAGTTTAGACAGGAATCAGAACAGGGATCAATAATAAATACTGTATAGAGTATAATTGTACTGGGGTTGTAATGAGTTTGTTATCTTAAGGAAGTTTTCATGTCTCTTGGAAACAAATTGCAACTCTTAATTATCCATCTAAAATTCGTGAAAATAAGCATCTGCTAATTCATTGGAATAAATGGCGCTTAACTCCATTTGGAAGACGAACTGTGATAAAGTGTTTATCAACCTTCTGAATTAATCATCTTTTATTATCACTGCCAAATCCATCCAGATAGGTTCTTAATGAACTAAATACACTCTTTTAAATATGACTGAAACGTTTCAGATTGTAAATGCATTGTATGGAGAGTTATGTGGATAAGAAGACTATTATCTACTTCATTAAAAGGAAATTTGTTTTCATTTTCTGTGTGACATATTGATAATTTATATCATTTGGACCATATTTCCATATTTCAGTGAAAAAAGGATCTTAACCCCTTTTAGCTACATGTTTTAGAAGAATATTCAAGACGATTAAAATAGTCATTCCTGAATATGTTTTAGAAACAGAAATATGGTCTAACCCTTTTATTACGTTACTTGGAGAAAGTGTTGTCATGTATACCTATATTATATGTAGCATCATGCATAATTATATTTATTAAGGGATACTATGTTAATTTTTTAAACATTCTAAATGAATTTTATTGAATGGTTTGTGCAGGTCATTCTAAGAGTACATAGATCCATTCATAAATTTCAAGGGAGAGACCATTGGCTCTTATAAAAGATTAGGTTGACCTAATTCTTGATTACCTAGTGTAACCCAAGTGAACCTGTTTTCCGGTTCGATGCGCAATGATTCCATAAATTCTTTTTATTCTTCATTAAGTTCCTGTTAGTTATCTCTCTAAGAGAATTGTTACATATAATGTGTTTTCTTAGTAGTAAACACCAGCGTTGGAATATCTTAAGTTATATTGAGTGGATTGATTCATTTATTTCATTTAAGTATTTGTTGGAATTACACTGCTCGAAATATTCAGATTGAATGGAATAATATATGTTAGGAATTACTGTGAATTAATTTTAAATACTGGTTCGATTCATCGCTACCACGGGATTACTTTGAATTCATTTAAAGACATTTGAGTATTATATCATACTGATCCTTCTGTACTGTTGATTGGTCAGTATATTACTGGCTATCATTCTGAATACCATTGGACTCATTTGGATTGCTCGACACTTTTAGGCTTGATAGAACTATCTAGTACTTTAGGATTTCATTCATCATACTGTAAGTTATTTTAACTTTCTTACTTTTTATTTATATAAAATACGTCATATTTTCCATTACAAGGAACTTTTTGGTTATTCTCTTTCTTGTCACTAATTTAGACCATAGGCTCGTAACAGTGTGTATTAGGCAACATGCTTTCAGAAAGGCATGAAATTTGTAAATGATGTGAGAAATGAGAATGGTTCCTGGAGAAGTGTTGTTTGTGTTAATAAAGATTTTATATTAGCATTAACATTAATTTCATAGATATTCATGGCATATTTACAATAACAAAGTCATGTAAATATAAATGTATGATTTAAATCTACCGCAGCCTTTTGTAAATGCTGCTGTGTATATCATCATCATCATTGCAGTCCGTCGGTGGGTCGACGATGATTGTCCTATGGCTTAGGTCTCGCTGAGATGCTTCTCCTCCATTCCTCTCGATCTTGAGCCCGAGTATTCCATCTCCTGGTGTCCTGACTTTTCACTGGTCCCTGGAGCGGGAGATGACCAGCGCGAACCTTTTTTGCCCGGGCGTCGTTCGATCCGGAATGAGTGTTATTTGTTGTGACCATTGTCATAGGAGCTGCATGCAAGGATTTGAAGTAAAACTAGCTTTTGCGTTGATTAGTATCACCCTCTCAGCAAAGTGGGGTGTTTAGCGATGGGCAAGGGCTAGCCGAGACATGCCGCCACCTCACTTGCTGCAGCGGCTGACCAGAGAATTGGCATGTTAATTTCTGCTCTTAAGGGTGCCACATCTCCCTACTGGGTGGTCCACCACAGACCTTAGCGACAGATCTTAATTTTAGTTTTGCCAGGACGCCCAGTGCGCCCTCCTCATTGGTGAAGTTGTACCAATGGGGTTGCCGGTTTAGTCACCGACTACTCGACAATGCGACAGGTTGTATCGGATAACATGTTACCGATAGCAGGCTTTCAGTGACTGACCTGACCATATGCTGTGTATATAATCATCAGAAATAGCAAAGGATGTAGACGTATATATAAAACACCGACTGTAAACTACGTAATACCAATTTCTTGAAGCAAGTGGAATTTTGAATTTAACAATTTGGAAGACTGCGGCTGATAGAAATGTTTCTTGCTAACATATACAAAAACCTCAAAATCTCTCAATCTTTGAAGGTGCAGCTTCAAATATTATGTACAATTTGCCTAAGAAATCATTTCTTAAAAGAATCCGAATCATCGCAAATGAGCTGTGCTCTTTTGGCGTCTTACATGACAATGCAATCTCATATCTCATTGAGTTATAACTTCATTAGCATATGTATTGACTGCGTTTTGCAATGAATGAAATGTAAATGTCATAAACGTAATGCAGAGATATCAAACAAAAATATTACCTTTAGAATTAAACACAAAACTCAGTCTGCTAGTATAATTCGTCTGATAATGTTGTATTCAAAATAATACATTTATAAAAGCAGACATACCACAGACCAAGTTTGCTCGGTTGAAAAAGATCGTTGCTTTTGACTCCAATGTAAAAAGATATAGTGCTTATAGAAACGGTACATGAGCAAAGGTTGACAATATATGGCCGTTGTACAAACAGAACAGAAAACATGTGCTTGTATTGGCATATATATATATATATATATATATATATATATATATATATATATATATATATATATATATATATATATATATATATATATATATATATATATATATGTATGTGTGTGTGTGTGTGTGTGTATGTGTGTGTGTGTGTGTGTGTGTACATATATTTGTGTGTTTGTATGTGTGTGTGTGTGTACGTTTGTTTCAATGATTATGCCGATATTTGTATACTCTCATTATTGTTTTGTAGAATTGCTAATTTTGCCGTACGTCAAGATATATTAAGTTAAAAATATGGATGTAAGCAATATTTCTTTTACTATTCTCCATTTCTATCACTTTTGCCAACTTCTTTCCTTTCATTTGAAAGTGACAAAATTGATTCTCTAGGAATATATTCAATGTTTCTTATCGCTGAAATATTGTTAAACTATTTATGTATCACATTTATGTATCATCTGTCTTTATGTCAATACAAAAGTGACGATCATTATATCAATTGACGAATCACCATTATTGAGATAATTATGCCCACTTACTAGGGTATTAGCCTCTTTAAATTCCGATATTGCATAAAAAGTCCTTTTCAGTCTGTCATGAAAATCACACAAAGATCCGATGAAGTATAATACAGTTATAACGACTTGAAGGTATTCATTATTTATAGAACTGCTTTTTTGGATGTCAGCCATTAGTAAACACTTGGCAGCAAGGGCTGTCACGCCTATTGCTGTAGGGGTAATTTGGCAACATTTCACAAATAACCAGTACTGCGGTCTTTGTAGAAACTATTAACGGACATTTGGAAGCTGGAGTATGGAATTTCCCGATTAGTCAATTGAGGCCAGTCGAGACAGAATATGTTTTGCAGCAGTGGTTCTTGACTGACTCAATGTCACCATGTATAGTTACGTAGATTCATGTTTATTAATTTGACCTTTGTATTGTTAATCTTCTTCTGATACCATATCTTTGATAACGCAATACAAACAGTTTCTAAATCACCAAGGCAGACAAATTTGAAAATCTGATATGAGTGAGGACTCATCAAATAAGACAACATATGCTTTATTAAAACTTGATCTGGAATTAACAGAATTAGTGAGCAATCTTTACAAGAACACTGTATAAAATATTTATAGAATGATGAGTAGGTAATCATATGTGACGTGGAAAAGAAATAGCTAGGAAATGTATATTATGTAGTAGTGTTGAAATCAGCGATGAATTTGTATTATTTGCTCAAATGTAAACTTTTTGACTGAAACATTTTAGTCAACTGTTATGTACATATTTATACTAAATGCCTTTCCGTTTTGTTAATCCATTTTTCCTTCATTATGTCATTTATTTATTTGGATTCTACTTTTATTATTTCTTTTCTCCATTTTTTATTGGAATCTAAATTCATTCATTTCATTCCCGGGATTATAGTTAAGATTATTTTAATATTATTGCTTTGTTCACTTGCTATGGTAACTTGGTGTAAACGTAGTTTACATAAACCTTTTAATTTATTGTTGAATAAAGCATGATGTTTCCACTTCAGGAAAACAAATATAAAGAGAAAGAAACAGGGAGAGAGGGAGAGAGGCTTTGATATAGATTTTATTATGTTACAACGTACATATACATACCTTTCCGCGCTCTTATAACAGAATTAGGTAAACTTATTTTGATTCATTGTTGTGGCAAAGAACTCCTTTAAGGATTGTCAGAGTCCAGTGAGGCATCCGGATCACAAGCTTTTAAGTTTGACTGTTGCTGTCAGTTAACTTATTATGCAAAGCGACATAGTAATCCCCATATAGGGCAAACTGGTTTACAGGATGCAGACTGTGTAGATAACAATGTACTATGACGGCACAAAGTACATCGAGGGCAAAATCATGTCCAGGATGCTGACTTGGTAGGTAACAGGTACTATGACGGCACAAAGAGAATGTAACATGTGAACATTTTCTATTCACAACAGATTTAGACAAAAGACAATGCCAGAAATGTAACATAAATGGAAAAACTCATACTTATCTAAATATATGAGCTTTTCAACCCATATTAATCCACACTATTATATAATTCTGACTCCAAGCAAAATAATTGTTTGTCGAAAGCAGCTTAATCTTTAAAACTTTCAGCGATACGTGAAACACTTTGTCCATTGACCCAAATATCCTATATTCTGTTTAAAAATAAAAATGGGAGTTAGGGCGAGGGAGCACACCAACAGACCCTTTTATTCATTGTTGTAATGGCTGTAAGTTATATCAAAATGTAAATATTATTTTGATCCTATTAAATATTTTCTTAAAGCATAACATATGTTGTATCCCGATTTGATCTGAAACAAGTTTAATAACATGAAATGATCACTTTATGTCCTATTTGCCCTTATGTAAATTTGCGAATAAAATATGAAAATGATCCTCTATTGATCTGTATTTTAGATCCGTAATGAATACATATGCTGGATGAAAGAAACAACTGATGTGTGTCAATTGGTTTTCAATAAACGACCGCATCCAGCCTTTTGCCGACATTTTAGTCTTTGTGCCCAAAACTATATGATTGTATGGTTACGGTTTTAACTTCTCCTTTATAGTCTAAACATGTCTTCAAATGTAGAAAGTGGATATAAATTTATTTTATTTTGTTCTTCAGTTTCGTTAAGTACGTAATGTTGGGTGAAGGGCTGCAGATGCGGGAGTTTGTTTTTGAAGGGCCTTAATATTTTAAGTTTAGCACTTAACTTTTAATCTGCACTATATTGTTGCTAAACCATACAACAACTGGTCCATTATAATGTCCAAAGTTTTCCGATGAATTTATTTCGACATACCAGGAAGTGCATGCCGGAATTTATTTTAGGTGCTTGCCTGTATATTCTATATGAGATATAAATATATGCTGCCAAGTTTTAAAATCAAATGTAATAATGAACCTGATTACAAGTTTGGGTGATTTCCCATTGGTTGGTTCAGTCAGGTGGGTCCTGTTGTGACGTGGGTTATTGTCAAGTTAGTCACGTTGGAAGTATTGCGACATGGATCAAGTAAGAAAATATTGTGATGCAGAGACGTATGCAAGCATATAAGGAAGTAGCAGTGAACAATTAATTCATTCTTTTCTTCTGTATTCTTGTTTTCAGTCTGCAGATGCTTATTTATCTGACGCTCTGATGAGAGGGAACATTTGTCGATTATTTTTTGGGAATTGGAAAATCCTCATTTACTCTGGACTACAAATTTATTCTGGGACTATTGTGAATTTACTTTAAGGTGTTCTGAACAATATAATTGCGTTACATCGACTGTTTGCACATCAGCAGATTTGAAGACCTAAGATTTATTCGGTACACTCGACTCTTTTGGAACTGTGACATTATTTTGGATTTAATTCATGATATTAATTTTATTCATAAAACTATAAGTTCCTTTTAAATGTTTAATTTTATAACTTAGAGAATTAAATAATTTGTAAAGTTTTTCAAACCTTGTTGGTTTCGCTTCCTTCTGTTGGTTAATATCATAGAGTTTTAACAGGCGACAATTATTATTTTTTCTTCTAGATTAAGCATAACAGTTGGAATGACAACGTGTGTTGTCAGCTATCACTTGTTTGAAGAATGATTGAGTAAGACCATATTAATGACCTTTGATTATTGAATCTAGGGGTGGAAGAGAACAGGGATATTATAATCATAGATTCCATTGGTTGATTTTGTGTCTTCGTAAGGTCAGCGGCAACTGGAACTAAACATGCTATGCTCAAAACATAATGTTGAACAAACATATAAAGTAATTCCGAATAGTACAAGAGTGGGTGGGAGGGTGCTGTCTATTTTTAAAAAAATATAGGATATGTTGTGTTTGAGCCAGAAATCGTACCGTTTAAAAATTGTATTGTGGTATGTTAGGTATTTACTTTTGAAACACTTTTTGTTTTGTAGAGTTAGGGCGTTGATTTGTGAAAATGAAAATAAGATTGTGTGTGACTGATCTAGGACGAAATGGTCGAAAAAGAAATTCATCCTGCTTGGCATTGTGTTTGAAACTGTTATTTTGAAATATTACTATGGCCATGGGTCACGATGGTATTTTTGTTTTAACGCTGGCATAGTTCATAACAAGTCCGATCCTCCTTTTAATAAGAACTCCTCTTTATAAGCTAACGCCCCTGCAATGATTATGCTACTTGTAATTACAAGTGCGCCGGAAATAATGGTATAAGCAATTAAACTACAGTGCATTGCGTCTATTTGCCCTCCTTACCGTAACCACTAACCCTAGAAAGTATGAGTGATACTAGTAATAGTAGTAATGTCAGTAGTAATAATAGTAGTAATAATAGTAGTTGACGATAATGTGAGCAATGATACACGAAATAGGCAGAAATGAAGATTATGATGAAATCCTGTTAGTATACGGAACAAACCATTTCCATTTCCAGACTCTAATACGCTTCATGCAGTATTTGTCTACCCGAACATAATTTATTATCTTTTTAAATCTGTTATTTTTTCCGTTTGAAAATTACCAGAACTTGTAATACAATATCAGATATCTTGGGTTTGCTTTTATCGTTTGAACATCACGTGTGTTTTGCGATAACAACATACATTTGCGCTGGCTAACTTGTTTCCAAATAGTATAATTCAAATATTTATAATCAATAATTTTGAAAGTGATCTACATAAATGACAAACCTGTATATTTCTGCATCTGTATTTTTTCCACTGTCGTTCTGTATGTATGCATGTATGTACAGAACGTATGTATGTATGTATGTATGTATGTATGTATGTATGTATGTATGTATGTGTGTATGTATCACGTACGTATGTATGTATTATTACGGCTCTAGGTCCTTAAATAATATAACCGAAAGAAGTGAAACCAACAATTTAAGTAAAATTAACAAGCAATTTATTTTTCTAAAATACAAATTAAAAATTCAAATTCAAGAGATACAGTTTTTGTGAATTAAATTCCTCACACTCGTTAATGTCGTATCACCTGTCCAATGCTACAGAATGTTCCGAATTTTAATTCAAATAGTCTAGAATGTCTTCACGTAACACACAGATGCAATCCGGAAGGTCGTTGAATAAGTTCAAAATATTCCAAAGTCGTGCTTTTCCTCAGACGTATCTCTAACGAGAATTAATTATCTATTTATCAAATCACCATTCATACACATTTTCACTTGACCTAGATGTGAATCGTTCCAACGGAACATTCAGTCTATATGTAAACAAGACAGGTAATACAATGTTCCGAAAGTATCTAAAGTACAAATTTATTGCTTATATATATATATATATATATATATATATATATATATATATATATATATATATATATATATATATATATATATATATATATATATATATATATATATATATATATACAATAAGTAAATTATATATATATATATATGTGTGTGTGTGTGTGTGTGTGTGTGTGTGTGTCTGTGTGTGTGTGTGTTTCATCGTTTAAGTTGTCATTTGCGTGTCTTTATTCTCCTATTTTACAGCTTATTGCCTTGGGTCTTTTTTAATGAAAATCATATATCGAAATTACTTATTTGGATGTATAGAGGTGACATTTTCCATTAATTAGCTCTTAATTTCCAAGCTAATTTCATCTTCCTTTCAAAAACTTAACTGACCAAGAAAATAACTTGTTTTCCGAAACAAATATTCCTTTGATAAAGGATTGCTCAACGAATTTGGTTCGTATGCAAAACAACAGACATGCAGGACAAGGTAAGAATTTGGGTCACATTATCAAACCCCAAGCATGCTTGATTAATGGACATATGAAGTGGTTTATTGGATATTGCTACTCTAACTGAGACAAGTAAATGCTGTATATGCATATTACTATCCTACACAAGGTAAAAAGGAGACCTTTAACTCCTTGAACTTTAACATACAATATATTTTAGCTTAGATATTGGTGAGGTACAATATACTTTAGCCTAGATATTGGTAACATTCTTTGATAGTAGCATAGGTTTTGATATAGTGTATAAAAAGAATTGTATACTTGAATAAAAAAAAACTGCAAGGGGGGCCATCTGAAGTTCTTCTGACGAAAATCACTATCGACACAATGTAAAATAAATGATGATGTCACATAACAGATGTAAATGATAAGTATATAATTTTAAATCGGTAATCTTTTGTATATGATGCATGTTCACAGGGAATAGACGAAAAAATACAATTAGTCAGTTACTGTATGCAGACATAAACTGCTATTTTAAATGTATTGTATGCTTCTAGTCCTTCCAAAAGAAGAATATAAAAAAACAAACAAGGAAAAAAAAATCGACGCCTCTAACATATGACATAGTCAGTATCTTGAATTGAACATGATATGTGGACGTCCAACATAACTTCCGGATTACCTTCTGCTTTATAAAGAAAAGCAGGATTCATTGCATCTTCATCTTGCTTTAAATATGTCTCACAATTATGGATCAATAACGTTATTGTCGCATACTGAGGAGCTTTTCTAGGCGAAAGAAGGAGTTAATAGGTCAGTATGCATATATTGGTATAATTGTTGTCGATAACATAAACTCACATATTCTCATATCTACGTAAAAAAATGGAATACGTGTTATTTTCTAAACAACTACATTTGTGATTCGTTTCTATAATTGTCTTTCAGACAGATGTAATTCCCTTGAAAAATATAACCCACGTACCACAAAAAATTTGGTGTGAATAATTTCTTAGCCATTTTGTTGGTGTTGTTATTTAGTCTTTGAACATGCCTTCTTGTTGATAAAAGTTCTTTTTTGATTAAACGTGTTTCTACTCGTTTACACTTTCTTTGTCTCTAATGTCTCAAATATAATGTATCAGATATTGATAAAGGTGACAGAGTGATATTTGCTATTTGCTACATAGTTAAAAATGATGTATTGTCTTCTTATGTTAACGTAATATAGATTTTGATTAACTTGAAAATAAACATGTGTTTTCATTGATACGTGTATTATGATTCAAGCATTCTTAGGGACAATACAAGATCTTAAATTATTAATGACTAACCATAACAGCGAAGGAGGAACCAAATGTCGGGATCTTCTCTTTCATGTGGCTTCACTTCTTCAAAAGAGAACTGGCCGCGAGCCCTCATGCAAATTCATCAACGTACCTCTCTTCAGCAATCTGCACAGAAAGCGAAACTATTCGTTTGAAGCCCTCTTCATTCTGATCTATGTGTAGTAAATATAATTGATGCCCCAGTGTGTGCCTCTGGTTTTGACAATGAATACAGAACACCGCTCTGATTTATATATTCTCAAACGCCCACTATTTGTTTCAGTCGTATTTTAGATTTACTTTCTCTGTAACGTTAACTTGTAAACTGAAAGCTGACACCTTTATTCATATCAGCTTTATTCGCAACTGTTTCTGAATGTAAGAGACAAATTATATTGCTTGAGAATATGTAATAATAATAATAATAATAATAATAATAATAATAATAATAATAATAACAGTGCTTATGGTAATACAGGCCACTGATCCTTGGTACATATCCATACATCATGCGGTACAAATACGTGTTTAAATATGTAACTGAAAGAAAAAAACATATTGTCGGTTGAAAATACTATACACGTAAGTAATCCGTTCTTATATATTGCTTCTGTTTGGGGGAAATACAAATACAAATGCATATTAGGCATTAATCACATAGAATCAATTAAAGAGAACCCTAATGCATGCATGGATCAAGAAGACGTTTTGTGATATTGATCTAGTGTTTATGTGGCAGGAGATGATAATATAACTGCTTCTCTAATCTTTAAGGCTTTTATAATAAACAATGCTAAATTGGTCATCAGGTGGTTATATATTTTCTTCGTAATTCTCCATATAGCGGACGAGAAGTAATAAAAAGAAATTCATTTTCGATAGGAATATTACAAATATAACACAATCTTTCTTCATAACTATTTTCATTTCTTCCTGTGTTGCCTCTGATTGGTAAGTTCTCCACTCTAATCGTAATGATTATATCACCAAATCCGCTTTCTCCTAACAATTATATATATATATATATATATATATATATATATATATATATATATATATATATAGTATATATATATATATATATATATATATATATATATATATGTATATATATATATATCTTTGATCGTGAATTCTATTCTCAATGACCTACAGAAACACAATCGTTCCATTATCATAATCTCATACTGCAGCTTTGCCGAAAATGTCTTCCCATCTCATACTAAACAATCTATGAAATGCCCTTTTTTATCATTTAAGCCATGTGTCCAAAAAAAAATGCCAAATCCGTACGTAAGTATAAGTTTATTAACATTGTTAGAACAGCAATCACAATTTGTCACATCTTAGCTGTAAATTGTAGCATTGTTTCTGTTACATGTCTTCTTGCATATTTAGAATTCTAAGCCAACATTTCAAAATACTCTACATACTAATTCTTCCTATATTAATTATATACGAATACATTTGGAGAAGACTTAGTCGTACCAATAATTTATCTACAAAATGACAAATTAACTTTTGCAATGTCTTCGGCTTTCATACAACCTCCAACCAAAACACCATATAAGGAATGGGATCTATCTTCAAGTCAAACGGACGGAACAATCCAGTTACTTGTAATCTACCAAATCATGAAAGCCTTTGCTCTCAAAATATGCATAGCCTTCAGAGTTTTCTGGCACAGCAGTGTCTCATATTTGGTTATCTCTTCATCTACAGATACATTCTCACAAACTGGCACATAAGAAAAAATCAAAGTCACTATCAGAACTGTCAGCTTTATGAGGGTTTTACAATGAGATTAGATGTTTGATATTTTAATCGCCGATTTGGTTTACAAAATACGCTTCGAAATTGTTTGTTTGCATCTTCCGTATTTTTGCCCACATTTATGACGTTTGCGCATATGAAGCCTATTTTGACCTTTATAATTAGGTGGATAATTCGTCTGGCAGATGTGCATCATTTACCCTACCATGAAAAGTCTATAAGTGTTTTTCATCTGTAAAAAGTTCTGCTTAGAACATAAATTGGTACTGTTAAGGAATATTGACCTCATTTCACCAACATCATTGTTTAATAGATCTATTTTTATGCAGGTTCAGATACATTATTCAAGTATTTTTCTTTTGTGTGTAAAGAGACAATATCAATATTAAAAAGGTTTATGTTTGTCGTAGATTCACATTCTCGATTTATTTAAAATTTCATCATACCCAGGAACTGAAACCTATTTACAGTTAACATTAAATTTCAATGCATTATGTACATCTGATAATAGCAATGAAAACTCAATTATGACAAAATCGTTCATTAAAGGAAAACCACTTATTGATGTGATGTGATAATCTAC
Organism: Megalonaias nervosa; assembly: GCA_016617855.1. Taxonomy (NCBI): domain Eukaryota; kingdom Metazoa; phylum Mollusca; class Bivalvia; order Unionida; family Unionidae; genus Megalonaias; species Megalonaias nervosa. The sequence goes on along the minus strand of JAECUM010000864.1, from coordinate 14,974 downwards.
AACGTTTGCAGCAATGATATTGCGCTTACAGATGTCTGTCTTTACCAGATCTTCCTTTACATTTATGAATACTCATTTTGAAGATTGACAATAAATTAAGTCAATATTACATTTACAACCTCTTTATATACATCCCCAATTGATCTGTTGTTATAACATGTTTTAAAACACTAATGGAAAGTTCTAAAAAATACTCAACAAGTTCGTTTCTGAAATCGGTATTATCAATAAAATCATCTAAAACATATGCTAGCATCGAAGCCGCCAAACATATATGAGTTTTGTTCCACCGCGCTTTTGAATTAGTTCCCATTTAAATTCAGAGAAACTACACATCACGAGATTTTGAATCTTCAGGAATAATATATAATATACCAACTACTACGTCGTTACTTATTTCCTTTATCTTCTGATATGCTTATGTCTTGATTTATAGCGTTTGTTATCTTAGTCTCTGGCTTACAGATGGATTTGGCTCCACGCAAGGCGCAAAATACACTAGCGAACAAATCTCTGAACTGAGAGTTGACGAAACCGTAGAGCACTGAGCTGAGGTCGCTGTTCACAAAGAACGATCGAATGCCAACTGTATAGAATATAAGCCGGCTGTCTGTCATTTTGTTTACCATAAAATCAGTCGAAAGACTGAGCCAGATCACCAAACATATGTAAGGGAGAAAACTCACTATAAATGCTATTGTAATAACAAGCATCAATGTGGTGTTTCTAACAATTTTTAAATCTGTCGACTTTTCTTACAGAAGTAATATCCAAATCCATGTCTAATGTTACCGCTTTCTCCGCTAACATTGTCGGTGTTGAACTTTACAGAGGTATGATCGGGCAACTCATCCTCGTCAGTCTCGCTAAGTTCTATAGAATGACACTGTTCCTCTTGTTGGCTTAGAATATTGTTTTCTTCTAATTCAATGGAGCTTATGTTTTCATCATTGTTGGCAACATTACGTCCGCTGAATTTAGTGTGCTCTTATCTCACGAATGAAGATTCTTTAGTCATGTCCTTCCATTTGCTTACAACCTGTGATTGAAACCTCTTTGCTACATTTTGACCATCCTTTGGCTTTTGGAATTTTTTACGTACACTTGCATCGGCATTACTGTGACAACTATAAGGCGTGTCCTTATCTTTATTCGATTTTTCGGGTAAACTGTTATCACTAATTACAAATACTGATGGTTTAGGAGATAGGCAAAGCTTCCCTGGGCGATATCTTTGGATATGCGTCAGTTTAATGAACTGTCTGTACACAAAAACATACAAGACTGAGTGGCACGACGGTGATAATGAATATTAGTACCTGCGTGACATTAATGACATCCATAGAAACACTGAATGAGAAATTTGTAAATTTAGTGCAGTCGTATTCCTGAATGACCCCTGACCCAAGAACAGCAGCAACTGTGTAGGACGCAAGACATGGCCATGATAACACACAGGCAATCAACACAGTGATAAAACAGATAAGCCTAGCATTAATGATCGTGAACAGTTTCCTAAATGGCCGGTATATTCATCTATATATCTCCGCTGGTATGGTAATGAGAAAAAACACAGAAGAAATCGTAAATACGAAATTGGTCGCTCTTATGATTTTGCATACTGTTGCATCTGGGAACATATAATAGAATCTAATGTCAACAATTTCCATCGGTATTGAAATAGTGCAGATAAAAAGATTTCATATTGCCATACCGATAATAAAGCAAGAGGTAGATTTTGTCTTTGTCTTACACCATAAAAGTAACAAACCACGATGTTGCCGATTAATCCTGTCAACATCTGATGTAAAATGAAACTATGGCCGGGATGAGCACGATTGCTTGCTCGTCGTTTAATTTCTGCAGGAGACCCGCGTAAGATGAATTGTTTATCTTTAATGATTTGTTGCAACTCCAACATATTTATAACTGCAAATATGAAAAAGAATAGAGTATGAATTTCCAAAATATTACAGGACTGATGCAGCAGGGAATATTTATCATATTAAATATGCATACATCATTTCCGATAGATAATACAATATTATCACCCACAATGGACACAAAATATCATAAGTAAAATGAGGTCAATAGTGAAATCACCCACAACGAGAAGAACAAAAAAATTGAGTGGGTATTTGATAGCAAACGAGCAAATAGAAAGGCAATATAACATAATGCAGTGTGATTGGTTGCAGAAAAGGAGGAGCAGGAACTGCAGAAACGTGATATAAATCAAGCAACATAGGTTTTTAGTGCAAACTTTACATAAGGTCTCCGTGCAAGTTACATGTGTTATCTATATCTTGTACCGTTTTTTATAATACACTGTTTGGAGCACAATACATTGTTTCATAAAATAAATTCACTGTACTCTCAAACAGAGAAGGTAACACTTTTCCTGTTTGATCTATAGTCCTAAATTAGGGAATTTCTTTTTAGTTTGTTTAAATCGTTAGTGACCCAATGCTTAAGATCGTATTGCGGGTAGAAATATTACATTAGGCGAATCGTCACGAGGTGTTCCAACTGAATAATCTGTATCTCCTAGGGTCAAAGTATGATTTATAAACATGCCTTTTTGCCTATTTAGTTGTTAGAATTTGATAGTTTATCACATGTTTGTTCCTATTTTACACGAGGGTTTTCGAGTTAGGACATAATGTAATTTCAGAACACAACAACCTGGATGGTATCAATGTTAACCTTCCCAGGTCACACACATGTGGCATATGTCAGCAATTCGTAAACATCTGGGTGGAAAGAAGATCATACATACATTTCAATATAAAATATAAGAGTATATTTGAAAACGAATGTTAATGTTCTTATATTTAAATGTTGAAAACTGATTCTATCTTCAATTAATAAATATGATAAATTCAAGCTACATATTACATCGGAGTATAAATAGTTAGGACAGTAGCCAGTTTAATACAAATATGAAGAAAAATTGTTGTAGATACTTAATGAAGATAACATTTGATTAAAATTAATGTGATGCATAAAGATAATTAGCAATTGTAATCAGTTGATTACCATTAACCCAGGTCTTAAGAAAAATGTTAATCTGGGGTATTTTCATGCTCAAGGATTCCTTTTATCAGGATGGTGCGAATGATTGTTTTTTATAAAGTAAATAGTTAAAAATTAATCATATGAATCTAAAGTTTTAGTATAATACGTCTAATTTGCTTCTTTGATCCAGTAACTCTTCAATCAATACATTGCATGGTTTATCTCCTTGTCACACCAGAAAGTTGAATACATATGCATGAGCCCTAGTGTCTTTAGCCCATATGTTAAATTTCATATATTATGACTTCCATGGTTGAAGTGTCGGCTCTAGGTGAATTCTGCGATGTAGCTAGCGTCATTAACAGGCACATTTACTCGCTAGAGAACCTGTAGACAATTATTCGTTTTCAGTGGGAGGAATTTGATGACATTTCCAACTATCTGGATCTTTTTGTGTGAGATTTATTAAGAGTTTAGTCAACATTACTAATCAGTTTGCTTGTGTTTAGTTCTGGTAGGTACAGTTAGTCGTGAGGATCAATGTGGATGATTATCTAATCTGCTGATATCAACTATATCCATTGTTTTGTGTGAGACTTATTTAGAGTCCAGACAACTTTACTGATTCTTTAATGTGACAATAATTCGGAGTCAACTTACCTTTACTACTCCTCTTACTGTGACAATTATTTGGAATCCAGTTTTTTCTTGTTTATTGTGTGTAAGATTGTTTAATGGGCCAGTCAACTATACAGATAATTTGTTTGAGATCGATTTGGGATCTACACAATCTTATTTAACCATTAGGGTCCAGTCAAGTTTATTATGTATTTTATATGAGATTAATTCCTGGTTCAGACGAAAATGACGTTTACGACAGGGAGAGCTACTCTCCCTGTCTATGTTTCCCGTTTGTGCAGAGATTTCGATAATGAAAAATGACAATATTCTAAGGATTACCATAGGTAATACAACCCATGTTGTTTCTCGGCCGACAATTTATTGATTGCTATACGTCTTGTCTATAACTGTTTCAGTCTTATTATGCATACTGAATAAACACAGATAGTTTAGATCGGAAGCAGAGCAGGGAGCAATAATAAATACTGTCTAGAATGTTAATTTAGCTGGGGTTGTAATGAATTTGTTATCCTAGGTAAGTGTTCAAGTATCTTAGAAAAAAAATAACAACTCTTTATTATCCTACTATAATTCGTGGAGAACAAAACGAATCTGCTTATACAGTGGAATAAAAGGTGTTTATCTCCATTTTAAAGGATAACTGTGATAAAGAATTTAGCTACCTCTAGAATTAATCATCCTTTATTATCATTGCCCAATAGATTCAAATAGGTTTTTGACGAACTAAATACACTTTTACAGGTTTGTATGGCATGGGTCAAAATGCAAAATCAAAAGAAATACTTCTTTGAAGGGCTATATTCACGGGGATTAAATATGATTGAAACGTTTAAGTTTGAGAATGCATTGAAAGTTACATAAGTTAGAAGACTATTATTTAATTAAACCAAGTGCAATTTCATTTAATTGTCTGTGTGATATATTGGTAATTTATTTCATCGGAAACATATTTGTATATTTCAATTACAAAGGATCTTAAACATATTCCAAACTAACAAGATGATTAAATTTACAGCTGAAAATAAACACAAATATGGTCTAATACTTGTATTATGATACATGGAGAAGGTGTTGTTATGTATACCTATATTATATGCATTATCATTCATAATTATATTTGATAAGGGATACGAAGTTAATATTTAAATACTGGTATTCTAAATGAATTGTCTTGCATGGTGTGTATTGTAGGCCGAGTCATTCTTATATTGCGTAGATCCATTCATAAGCTTCATGGCTGAGACCATTAGCTCTTTGAAAGGATTAGGCTGACCTAATTATTGATTACCTTGTGTAACCCAAGTGACTTTGTTTGCCGGTTAGATGTGCAATGGGACAATGAGTCGTTTTTATGTTTTCATAATTTCGTGTTAGTTATCTCTATAAGAAAAATGCTACATAGACTGTGTGTTCTTATTAGTAAACGACAGTGTTGGAATATCTTCAGTTACATTGAGAGGATTGATTCATTTATTTAATTTAATTATTCGTTGAAATTACACTGCTCGAAATACTAAGATTAGTTGGAATAATAGCTCTAAGAAATTCATTCAAGGATATTTGAATCTTATATGATAGTGACCCTCTCTGTCAATATAGCCTTTTGGAAAAGTGACAATCATCATATTAATTGAGATTATTACGCCCATTTATTAGGATATTGATTCATTTAAATTCCTGCACTACATAAAGAAGTCGTTTTCAGTCTGTCGTAAGAATCACGCAAAGATCTGGTGAAATATATGCACTCATTATGTATAGAACTGTAGCTTTGGTTTCCAACCATTAGTAAACACACGGCAGCAACAGCTGTCACACCAATTGTTGTAGATGTCATTTGGCAATACCTCACAAATACCCAGCACCGGCGACTTTGTAGAACGCCGAATAAAGAACATATTAACTGACAGTTGGAAGTTGGAGTATAGAATTTCCCGATTTGTCAATTGAGGCCAATCGCGACAGCGTATATTTAGCAACGGTGGTTCTTGATCGACTCATTGTCACCCTGGTTAAGGAGATTAATGGTTATTAATCCCTTAGTTTGTTCCTTGTATTGCTATAGCACATCTTTGATAATGCAACACACACAGTTTCTAAAGCATCAATGCAGAAAAACCTGGAAATCTGATACGATTGAGGACTCGTCAGGTAGGACAACGTATGTTTTATTAAACATTAATCCGAATAAGTGAGTAATCATTCAAAGAAAGCTGTAGAAAATATTTACAGTGATGAAAAAGTAATCATATGACACTGTTTGAATGAGATGTGGAGAAAAAAATTTCTGGGAAATGTATATTATGTAGTAGTGTTGAAATAAATTCTATTTGTTGCTCTAATGTAAACTTTTTGATCAATAACGCATTTGAAAACTAGTTCTGTATTATACCAAATATGATGAAATGGATAACACTTATAAGTTTGAAAAATATCGGTGAACTGAAATGTATTCATTTATGCGAAATGCTTTTCAGTTTTGTTAATCCAGTTTTAGTTCATTATTTCATTTATTTATTTCTATTATACTTTCGTTGCTTCTTTTTTTCCATTTGTTATTGGAATCCAAATCCATTAATTTAATTCCCGCGATTATAGTTATGATTAACTTAACATTATGGCTCTGTTCACTTGCTACGTTAACTTGGTGTACACATAATTTACATAAACCTTTTAATTTGATGTTGAATAAAGCATGATGTTTCCACTTAAGGAAAACAAGTATAGAAGAAAAAAACAGGGAGAGAAGGAGAGAAGTTTTGATATATATTTTAATTACTTTAAGACTCGCATGCGTACCTATTATCGCTCTTATAGCTGCATTAAGTAAACATATATTGATTAATTGTTGTGGCAAACAACTCCTTTAAGGATTGTCAGAGTCCAGAGAGGAATCCGGATCACAAGCTTATAAGTTTGATTGTTGCTGTCAGTTAAAGTATTATACAAAGCGACATAGTAAAACTGGTTTACAGGATGCTGACTGAGTAGATAACAATGTACTATGACGGCTCAAAGTGCATCGAGGGCAAAATTATGTCCTGAATGCTTACTGGGTAGATGGCAGGTACTATGACGGCACAAGGTGCATGTAACATGTAAACAATTACTATTCACGATATCTTTGAACCAAAGAAATTTCCTGAAATGTAACATAAATGGATTAGCGTATACTTATCTAAATATATGCGCTATTGAGCCCATATTAATCCATGCTATTATAAAATTGTGCCTCCAGGTATAATAATTGTTTGTGCCATGGTCGAAAGCAAGTTAATCTTGAAACGTTTCAGTGGTACATTAAACACTTTGTGCATTGACCCATAGATCTTAAATTTTGTTCTAAAATACAAATGGAAGATGGAGGGGGGACAAAAAGAGTAGTTTTTACATAGATTTTGAAATAGATTTTAATTAGCTTACAACGTACATACTTACCATTTTTGATCTAATATCAGAATTACATAAACTCATATCGATGTACTATTGTGGCACCTTTAAGGATTGTCAGAGTCCAGTGATGCATCTGGATCACAAGCTTTTAAGTTTATATGTTGCTGTCAGTTACAGTATTATACAAAGTGACATAGCAATACCCATAGAGGGCAAACTTATTTACAGGATGCAGGATGTTTAGATAGCAAGGTACTATGACGGCACAAAGTGCATCGAGGGCAAATTGATGTCCCGGATGCTGACAGGGTAGATAACAGGTACTATGACGGCACAAAGATAATGTAACATGCAAACATTTCCTGCTCACGAAATCTTGCACCAAAGATACGAAATGTAACATAAATGGATTAACGCATAATTATATATATATATATATATATATATATATATATATATATATATATATATATATATATATATATATATATATATATATATATGCGTTTTTAAGGCAATCAGACCCATATTTATCAATGCTGTTATAAAACTGACTCCAGGCATGTTCGAAAGGAGCTTAATCATTAAACGTTCCATTTATACATGAAACAATTTGTACATTGACCCATATATCCTAGAGTTTGTTCGGAAGTAAAAATGGGTGTTTTGAGGGGCAAGCCAACAGATCCGTTTTTCATTGTTGTAATGTCTATCAGCTATATCAAAATATAAATATTATTTTGGGCATATTAAATATTTTCTTAAAGCATAAATATATTGAATACCGATTTGGTCTGGAACAATTTTAATAACATGAAAGCATCACTTTATATACACAACAGCCGCGTCGAGTCTGTCTCCGACAATTTACCCATTGAGTCCAAAAATATATGATTGTATGACTATGAATTTAACTTCTCTTTTATCGAGTAAACACTTCTTCTAATGTAAAACGTGCCTGTAATTTTATTTTATTTTGTTCTTCAATTTTGTTTAATACTAATGTTGGGGTTTTAGGTGTGGGAGGTTATTTTGGAATGGCCTTAGTATTTTGATGTTTTGCACTTTACGTTTAATCGCCACCTGATAGACTATATTGTTGTTAAAATATTCAACCAGTAGTCGACATACAAAGCAGTGAATATCGGATATTATATACATCTATAGTGTGTCTTTTACTTTTGGTGCATGCCTGTAGATTGCATAGGAGATAAAAATAGATGTTGCCACGTTTTATAACCTATCGTAATAATGAACCTGATTACATGATTGGGTGATGTCCGATTTAATGATTCAGTCAGGTGGGTACTGTTGCGACGTGGGATATTGTGGTATAAGTCACCTAGGAAATATTGCGACATGGATCAAATAAGAAAATATTGTGATTTAGAGACGTATGCGTGTATATAAGGTAATAAGAGTGGAAAACTGAGTCATTCTTTTTCTCGTATATTCTTGTTTTAATATCGGTCTGCAGATGTTTCGTTTTATGTTGCGTTTAGATGTAATTAGATAGGAAACATTTTTCGATTATTCATTGGAATTAAAAAATGCTCATTTACTCTGGACTTAAACTATTCTGAGGCTATTGCGAATTTATTCAAAGTAGTCCTAAATATTGCACTTGCGATGCATCGACTGTTGGCACATCAGCACATTTGAGGACCTGGAAATTATTCGCTAAACTCGATTTATTTGTACTTGTGAAGAACATTTTTAGCAGCTATAATTTCCTCTTACAATTTTTACTTTATAACTTTGAGAATTAAACACTTTGTTAAGTTTTACAAAACGTCTTGACTTTGCTTCTTTCTGTTGCTTAGTAACATAGAGTTGTAACAAGCGAAAATTATTATTCTTTTCTTTCCGGATGAAGCTAAATAGTTATTAAATATACGGGGGGTAGAGAACGGGGACCTCATAATCATAGACTTTATTGTTTGCTTTTGTGCCTTCGTAATGTTAGCGGCAACTGGCGCTATACTTACAAAGTTCAAAATATGATGTTGAACAAAAGCATAAAGTAATTCCGTGCAGTGCAGGACCGAGATGGAGGGGGCTGTTTATTTGATAAAAAGTATTTTATATAACCTATTTTGTGTTTGAGCCAGAAATCGTGCAGTAAACAAAAATTTATCGAGCTAGGTTAGGTACTTCTTTATGGAACACTATTTTTGTCTCGGGAGTTAGGACGTTGATTTGTGAAAACGAAAGTAAGATTGTGTAGCTCATATTGGATGAGTATGGTCTTAGAAGAAATTCGTTGTGGTTGGGATTGTGTTTGAAATTGTGTTCTTGAAATATCACTATGGCATTCGTCTCTATGTTATTTTTTATTTTCACGCTGTCATAGTTCGAAAAAATCCAATCCTTGTGTGGATTAGAATTCCACTTTATAAGTCCCCGCCCATGAAATGACCATGCCACTTTAAATTACAAGAGCGCTGGAATTAGTCCTTTAAGCAGTCAAACTACAGCATATTGCTTCTATCTGCCGTCCTAACCTTAACCACTAACCCCCCCAAAAATTACTAATATAAGTAATAGTAGTAATTTTTAGTCGCAGCAGCAGTAGTAGTAGTAGTAGTAGAAATAGTCATACTAGTATTACGACTGATACTATCAGTGAAAATATATTATAAACTAATTTGAGCATGTAGATACAAAATAGGCTGAATTGAAAATTGTGATGAAATCCTGTCTCTATATAGAGCCAACTATTCCCATCTTCAGACTGACTCTAATACGCTTCATATAGTATTTGTCTACCTGCATATGGTTTATTATCTTCTGAAATCTATTCATTTTGCGTTTGGAAATTACCAGAAGTTGTTATACAATATCATATATGTCGAGTTTGTTTATTTTCATCTTATGAACATCTTGAACGTTTTGCCATAAGCACATACAAATGTGCTGGCTAACTCTTTTACAAACAATACCGTTCAAATATTTATAATAAATAATTTTAAAAGTGATGGAAATAATTAATTTTCTCTGTATATATGTCTGTTTATATTTTTTCTCTCTGTCCTTCTGTATGTATATATGTACGTACTTACGCACGTACGTACGTATCTATGTATCTATGTATGTATGTATTGTTACGACTCTGGGCCTTAAAATAGTGTGTGTGTGTGTGTGTGTGTGTGTGTGTGTGTGTGATTTGGATTTTTAATGTAGCTTTAACATTTTTTCAGTCATATAGCTACGATGTCTGCAGTGTGTCAGTTTATAGTACTGTCTAGCATTAAGCATCATGCCCCGACATGTAGCATCATGGTCCACCCGGTCAAATTATCCTGATACCAGGCCGACCAGCCATAACACTAACCTCTGAATGCTGAGCGCCTAGCGAGGCAGCTGTTAGTACCATTTTTATAAGTCTTTGGTATGACTATTGAATTTTACGAATGTTAATTACAATAGTCTTGAATGTCCTGCTGTAACACACTGATGTAATCCAGAATGTCTTTGAATAAGTTCAGAATAATCAGAAGTAGTGTTTTCCCTCAGGCTGACCTCAAACAAGAATTAATTATTTATCAAATCACTGTTTATACACATTATCACTTGACCTAGATGTGAATCGTTCCAACCGATCATTTCAGTTTAATTGTAAACAAGACAGGTAATACAATATTCCGAAATCAAATACTATGCAAGCATTATATTTATAAGTTACAGTCATGGAAGAAAGTTTGCAATGTTTACATAATGTAAAGTACAAACTTATTTCTCATATATATATATATATATATATATATATATATATATATATATATATATATATATATATAAAGAATACAAATCATATGGCGAATAAGAAGGAATCTTACTGGATACGCCGCCTTTGAGCATTGAAACCAAGCGGTTTAAACCAAGAAGACTAGAAAAAGACAGCCATGCACAAGTGGAATTATCCTTTGCAGCCAACACATTTTCTTTTCAAAACTTTTCTAAATTTTCTTAGTAGCCTTCAATTACTACTATAAGAATGAAATATCCGGGATATAATTTGCACTTACATAAATGTACACAACGTAATAGATGTCGCTATGGCTCATCGATTTCTAGGTACAAATATTTTCCAGTATTCGCAACAAGTTGATATAGGCTGGTTGAGACATAATACATTTAAAGGTTTAATTCATGTAGAAACAGCCATGTAGAGTTTGCAAACACAACGGTTTTTGTGTTTTATTTGTTTGTTTTGTATATGCCTTTGAGAGAGACTCAGTAAGAGTCGAAAGCGCTCAGGCTAGTTAGATACTAGTTTTGCACTTTTCGTCGTCAGTTTATTGCATATATATATATATATATATATATATATATATATATATATATATAAACAGATATTTCATCTTATAATTTGTCAGTCCATTTCTATAGAAAATAAACAATGCTATAAATATTGATTGTCTTTGTTGTCTTTTTTTTTTTAAAGCTAATTGCCTTGTGTTTTTTGTAATGACAATCATATATCAAATGTACCTATTTGGATTAATAGAGATGAAGTTTTCCGTTCATTAGATTTTAATTACAAAGCTAATGTCATCTGCCTTTAATAAAAGTTAACTGACCAGGAAAATAACTTATATTCCGAAACAATCATTCCTATAATAAAAGATTGCTCAGCAAATTTCGTCCTCGGGCAAAACAACAGATCATGCAGAACAAGATAAGAGTTTGGGTCACAATATCTGATGCCAAGGATGCTTGAGTAAAGCACGTATGAAGTAGTTTACTGGACATTGTCTCACCAACGGAGACAAGCAGCTGTAAATGCTCATTACTATACATCCCAGTGCAAAATAGAGACTCATGACGGCACCCTTAACTTCTTGATTTTTTTTATACACAATATATATTTTTCCTAGGTATTGGTGATATTCCTTGGAATTGTATATACAAAGAATTGTATGCTTTAATACAATATGGCAAGGTCGCCATCTGACGTTCTTCTGTCGAAAATCAATCTCGACACAATGTAAAATACATGATGATGTCACATAACAGATGTACATGATATGCAGATAATTTGAAATTGTTGTCTGTTTTTATATGATACATTTTCACAGAGAATAGACGAAAAATTATAGTTGTCAGCTATTTGCAGAGATTATTTTATGAGAGATAAACTGTTTTTTAAAAGTATTGTACGCTTCTATTCTTTCCAAAAGAAAACGTAAAAACAAACAAGGAAAGAAATCAATCCTTCAAACATATGACATAGTCGCTTCAGTGTACTTGATCGGCGGCCGTCCAGCATAACTTCCGGTTTACCTTCTGCTTTATAAAGAAACGCAGTATTGATTGCATCTTCAACTTGTCTTTAAAATGTCTCAATCTTATGGATCAGTAACGCTATTGTCGCCTATTTAGGAGCGTTTTCTTGGCGATAGATGGAGATAATCGGTCAGTAAGCAAATATTAGATATAATCGCTGTCCAAAACATAAATTTGCTTATTCTCATTTCTGGATAAAAACAGAATGCGTGTTAATTTTAAATAGATACCTTTGTGATTCTTCTCTATAATTATTGTATTCAACGGATGTATTTCCCATGCAAAATATAACCCACGTACATTACAATTTGGTGTTAAGAATTTCTACGATTTTTAACGGGTGGGATAATTAATATTTCACTATTTCTTTATGTTCATGAAACTACTCCTTTTTGATTAAACGTGTTTATACTTGTTTACAGTTTCTTTGTCTCGAATGTATCAAATACAATGCAACACATATTGATCAAGGTGATCAAGTGATATTTGTTATTTTCTGCATGGTAAAATAAAAGGTTTTGGGTCCTCGCATGCTAGCGTAATATATCTTTTGATTCACTTAAAAATAAACAAGGCCTTATTTGTTTTCAGTGACACATGTATGTATGATTCAAGCATTCTTATGGACAATACATGTTCTTAAATTATCTATTATATTATTGTATTATTATTTTAACGATACAATCGAAGGAGGAACCAAATGTCTGGATCTTGTCTTCTATTTGGCTTCACCTATTCAAAAGAGAACTGGCTGAGATCCCTCATGCAATGTCATCAACATACGTCTCTTCAGCAATCTACACAGAAAGCACAACTATTATTTTCAAGGCCTCTTCATTCTGACCTGTACTTAGTAAATATAATTGATTCCCCAGTGCGTGCCTCTGGTTGTAACAATGAATAGAGAACACCACTCTGATTGATAAAATACTCAAAAGCCCCACTATTTGTTTCAGTCGTATGTTGGATCTACTTCCTCTGTAACGTTCAGTTTTACACTGACAAGTGAAACAAGTTTTCGTATCAAGTTACCTCGCAAATGTTTCTGAATGTGAGTGACTATATTATATTACTAGGGAATATTAATAATAGTAGTGTTTCTTGTAATACAGGCCACTGGCCCATGATACATATCCATACATCGTGCCGTACAAATAGGTGCTTAAATATTTGACAGAAAGAAGAAACATATTGTCAGTTGGAAATGCTCTACATGTAAGTAATCAATTCTTATGTATTGCTTCTATTTGGGTGAAATGCAAATGTATATTAAGCAGTAATCACATAGTACCAATTAAAGAGAACTAATGCATTCATGGATCAAGCAGACGTTTTGTGATATTGATCTAGTGTCTATGTAGCAGGAATTGATGATAGACCGGCTTCGCTAATATTTAAGGCTTTTATTGTTTACAATGCTAAATTAGTCATCATAGTTTTATATATTCATTTTCTATAAAAGAATGATTTTGTCAACAGTTAATAAAATGGAATTCATTTTCGATAAGAACATTACAAATCGGACACAATCGTTCTTCATAATAAATATTTTCATATCTGTATGTGTTACCTCTGATTGGCAAGCTCCCCACTCTAAGCGTAGTGATTATATAACAAATATCGCCATCTCCTAACAATTCTGGATAGCTTTGAAAAGTGAATTCTATTATCAATGACCTATAGAAATGCAGGCGTTTCGTTGCCTTAATCTCATCCTGGAGCTTTTGCCTAAATGTGTTTTCACATTTCTGACTAAACAATTTAATAAATGTTTGTTTGGGGTTTTTTTTATTATTGAAGCTCCGAGTACACCAAATATTGCCAAATCCATGCGTAAGTATACGTTATTAACATTTTTAAGTTCAACCTTCATAATTTGCTCCTTCTCAGCTGTAATTTGAAGCATTGTTTAGGACATATGTCTTCTGGCATTTTTAGAATTCTAAGCCAACATTTCAAAATATATTTATTTATTGTCCTCTGCATACTAATTCTTCCTACTTCATTATATACGAATGCATTTGGGGTAGACTTGGATGTACAAAGGATATATTTACCAAACGAGAAATGCCCCCCTGCGGGTCCGGGGTTGTAGAATTGGCCCGCCGTGCCTCGCTACGTGTCGTAAGAGGCGACTAAGTAGAGGCAACCTGTTTGCCGTGGGTTGCGACCCGTGTCGGAGGAGGAAAGGATCCTGGTAGTTGAGCAGAGGCTTTCCAATGCAATACACTACTTTGGCCTCTACTTCTAGACGGGTGGTCGGGATGGGCCGGTCTCGACAAATCGGCTGGTCACGCCGAGCCCTAGGAGGTCTTTATTTCTCGCTCACTTTCTTTATCTTTCTCGTTGTATCTCTCTTGATACCACCGTTGCCCCTACATTCTATCCCTTTAACTTTCCCTTTTCCAAGTCTTAGAAGACTTCCTAGAAGGCGGTGGCTCAACGGGTCAGTTGGGAGGTAATTTTACCGACTGAGTATGTCTTATGGGATGAATCAGGAGGTGAATTTACCTACTGAGTATAACATCTGTGTATCCCTGACACTTGAAAAGTGTCCCCTTGTTGGGCTCCTTGGTGGGCGGGGAGCACGGGTGCTGAATTTTAAATCCAACAACATGGATATTTCAAAAAA
>JAECUM010000863.1:0-147180 GCA_016617855.1 Megalonaias nervosa | reverse complement strand
TAGTGGATGTCATCTTAGTGTTACGTATATGTAATTTAATTACCGTACTTGTGTTAGTTTTAAATTTTTTATTTTATTTTTATTTCATTACATGTTATTGTAATGATAACTTTATTTACTGGAATTGACATTTTCCAGAAAATTCAGTTCAGTTCTTATTAGCCTGATTAAAATGCAGTAGTGTTGCTACATTGTATTTTTAGCTGACCTAGTTCCTGACCTTGATTCAGGACTTGGTAAACAACTTTTTATTTTCTCTCTCAGAGTGAAAATCATTGGTCATAATCAAGGTCATACTTGGCAAGTGTGACAGCTCATTGTAAACAACTCTTTTTTATTTTTATTCAATCTTATTGATTTGTTCAGTAGAATTAAGTTCTTCCATGGCGTACGTGACTATCGGCTGTGTGCTGTTACTGCGCCATTCGAACTAAATGATCACGTGACCCATCAAAGGGTCTAAACTGCATTTCAGTTAAGGGTTAAAATAGATATTTTGTAGTGGATTTAGTCAGTCGTAAATTAATACCTTTGGAACTCAAAAGGTATTTTGTGTTGTGACCAGTTCGAGTTAAATTTTTTATTTAAAATAATTTATTCACCCTGGAAAATACTTGTGTTCATCAAAATTCTTGGACAAAGAAATTTATTGGAAATTATTCGGAATTCTAAAGCCGGAATATTATTCTTTATTCATAAAATTCAACAAGGAACTGTTGACACAACAGCACAAAACAGGATATAGAAGATGTCATCGCCTTCGATCTTGGAATTTCATCGAGATTCGAACTTTGATTCATTTAGAACTTTTTTAGTGATAGGACTTATATTTTAAATTCTAGAATTAATTTTTGGATTAGATTCACAAACCGTAAGTCCTTTTTCAAATTTTTACCTTGTTTTCTAAGGAAATAAATTATTTTTGTTAAATTTTACAAAGCTTGTTGGCTTCACTCTTTTCTTTGTTACTTTTGTACGAGCCTAGTTACGTAACATTAGCATCATTTTCACATAGGACCAACAAGACATCATAAGAAGTCTTCGGGTGGAAACCTCATGTTCATATGATTTTTCATTATGGCTTTGCAACAACGACTGGATTTTAAAGATGGATGCCATGGTGACCATGTTAGAGTGGTACCATTCTTGTGGTGAAAGGACAATATTGATATGACCTGCCATCTTGATCTAGGAGAAATAGTGGTAAGATTTTTAAGATGGTCATTTTGACATGCATATTGAATGAACTGAGAATCAATTTAGACATTATATGAAGCTGCTTAGTGAAAATCACATGTTGATATGATCATCCATTCAAAAGTAGTAGTGATAGCAATATTTTCAGTATGGCCACTGTTATAGCCATGTTGGATATCAGATCGATACCGTTTTTATTTTAGACCAACTATACATCACAAGTCTTCTGGTGAAAATCCCATGCCAATATTACTTTATATTCAGGAGGATTAGCAAAAACATTTTCAAGGTGGCCACTCTGGTGACTATAGTGGACATCAGATCAGCACCTTTTAAATTTAGGATCAACCAGACATCATTAGAAGTCTTCTGGTGAAAACCCTATGGCAATACTACACTTTGTTTGGGAAAAGTAGTGATAAGAAAATTTTCAAGATGGCCACTTTGGCAGCCATACTGGACATTAGATCAGTACTATTTTCATTTAGGATCAACTGAACATTTTAAATCTTTCAGTGAAAAGTCCATGTTGATATGACCATCCATTCAGCAGTAGCAGTAACAAGATTTTCAGGATGGCCACTGTGGTGGTCATATTGGCTATCAGATCAGGCCCATTTTTATTTAGAACCAAATTGAAATCATAAGAAGTGTTTTAGTGAGAACTTTACATTTTTGACATGAGACAAGATTTTCAAGATGGTGAAAATCCCACAATATTAATTTTCATTCAAGAGAATAACAATAAGATTTTCAAAATGGCCACAGTGGAGAGCCCCATTTTCATTTAGGACAAACTAGACATACTATGATGTCTTTCAATGAAAACCCCTTGTAGCAGTAAAAAGATTTTCAAGATGGCCATTGCAGACAATGGAGCATTTTCATTTTGGAACAACTAGACCATGGGATGAGTGTGTGTAAAGTTTCATGGCAATCCTCCAAGTTGTTTAGGAGAAGTGGCAATAATAAACTACCGGCAGTGCTAATGGATAGACAACAGACAATAGATTGTCAACAGACTTCTGGTCTATGGCCAATAGGTAAGTTCATGCCTGGGATTGCTCTACAGAAATGGCAACTATCAATTATGTTCCGCTTTGATTCAGTGTCACTTAGACTACTCATGCTTACCTTGGTATTCTGGTATATGTAAAAGAACTAAATATTAAACATCAGACCTCACAAAATAAAATAATTAGATTCTTCAAGAACTTGGATCCCAGGGCTCCATTTTACGAACATTAAGTTTACTCAGAGAATTTTCATAGAAAGATATGCAAGGGAAAAGTTTTGTAGATCTAAGAAACTTTTTGTGCAAGCTACTCTTTCAAATGGGAAGTAGTTAAGTACTCAGTAAAATGCAATAGGGCACCTGCACGATACTTGTAAAGGATGGCAACAATGATGACAAGAACAATACCAACATATTGACAGCAACAAAAAAGTATTGGCCATACTGAATGAAATTAAGATGCTTGAAGAGGAATATTTAAGGATAGCTCTTAGTTTTTATTCATGTCAAAGTGCTGAAACATTCACTTTCTCCTAACCCAAGGAAACCACAGGCTAAGAAATATTACAAGTTCAAAAGTGATTGGATATCCGAGTTTAACTGTGTGCAGGTAAGTGGCAAGGGTCTCACTTTCCATTGTATGTTTAAAAGGTATGCATATTTTGTATTTCATGAACTATTTGAAGTATTCATGCACATAAATTATGTTGAAGTTTTTGATAAAATATATCACTTAAAATACATTACAAGACAATTAAAACTTTTCAAGTTGAAATAAATTATTCATAAAAGCATAAATACATTTTGCATTTTTCATTATTTCAAGTCTAAATTTTAATTTATTTACAGTGGTGGAACTTGCCAACTGATTTTTTTATTCGAGCCATGAAAAGCCCTTGCCGAGGAGACTCAGGAATAAATACTGTCATTGCCACATTCTAATACTTGTACAGAGAGGACATTCTCCATTACCCGCAAAATACAAACTGATTCAAGGAAAATCTGGACCAGAAAACTTTGAGAGCCTGTTCAGAGTGAAGTTTTAAAAATCACAATGAATGTCATCAGTAGTCACTAGTTAGTGATCTTGTAAAAGAAATGAAAACGTTAGTGGATTTTATTAAAAAAATATCCATGCAGTTTACTATAAGATAAATTCTTCCTTTTCATTTAATTGACATTATATGTTTTCCATCAGAATTTGCATCTGATTCATGTTCAAAATTTACTGTTTTATTATAATACAAAGTGAATACATATCAAGGCAAATAATGCACATTTTTGTTTTCAGTCCCCTTTAAAACACATAAAAGTAATGCTAATAAAAAAAAATCTACTGGTTTCGAAATCAATTCTCTGATCAAATTTGTAAATCTACTGGTTTGAAATCTTGGTTTTCTGTCTCATACGTGTTAATAGGATTATGCAGGAAAATGATTTAACATTCCTAAGCATGTATTTGTTTTGGTACTTTAAATAATGAGCTTGATTGCAAATGTTGAAATTTTGATGACATGGATGCCTTTTATTGGGGTAAGTACCTTCATACTTCCTCATTGTAGCTAGGGACAGGTATAGAACCCTATAGACAGAAGGTTTACTGAGCATTACTTCATTTTATGGGGAGATTCAAAGGACAGAGTCCAACAGCCATATAAATTAACAATAAGAATGAACTACAAGTTTTATAGTGATCTTTGCAGCAAGAGGTGCATTATGGCCAAATTGCACGGTATACATGAATTATCATCTAGTATACTTCAAACTTCTTTAATCGAGTATTCCATGTATATGTATGCTTTGGTTCAGTACCCTCATCCACCGCTTCATAGTTTTAAAGCATTAACAGCATGATCAGCGGTCAAGTTAGCTGCCTAATTAGTTTTGTCATGTGCATTCTTCATGTGGCATTTTGACGCTGGCTTGTGCTGGCTTGGAATGCATGACAAATGCCATACTGAGCATATTCATTTTGTAATCTGTTTGAAAATGATGGGCAGTACAGGTGAAAGGATGATTCCATCGTCACTTTTGTACATACATATACTATACACTGTTCCTGAGAACAAAAATATGGATGAGAAAAGGTCAGTGAGCAGTCTGTCTGCTTGATTACATTGAGAGCTCCCATTTGGTTTTAAACACCAATAAGTTGACAGTGTTAGGGATCCCCTGGCGACAATCTGGTAGAAATTATAAATTGATCAATCAAATGATTAAGTTTTATGCTTTTTTATATCCTTTATGCTTTTCATTTTTAAAATCGGTAGAAGGATACAAATAGGAGGTTTGCAAATACCATAGGTTGTATGTTGTTTGCTTACGCTTTTACTCATAGTCTCTATAATATGGTTATTTTATTATGAGTATGTACTACTTGCTCCCCCTCCCTCCCCCCATAAGAATCGGACAGCCCCTCACCAGAAACAAAATGAATAAAGATGAAAATAAATAAACACGAGTTCCTTGGAACACTATACCTTTGCCTTATTATGGTTACTATGTCTCCTTTTTCATGCCATGTAAGGGAATGCTGTATGAATGTATTCCCCAACCTTTCAACAATCTGGTGATACTTACCCTGTACAAGTTACTTTAATTGTTACAGTCATGACAACTACTTATTAGTCGTTTGTCTTTTTATTCTTTAAATTGAGAATCCATCTGAGAAAAACTATGGACAACACCCACTTTCCTTCTAGAAATTAACAAACACAGGGTGAATAACTCATATAGTTTGAAATCTGATCTCCCCTCACCAATTCCATGCTGGCAACTTTATCCCATCAGCATGCTGAGCCATTGATAACATATCAACTTAAAGACACTCCAGATATGTTCCTCGTGCATGATTTAAGTACTTCAGTGATCATTTCTGTTACTTTGCATCTTTACTACTTGGATCGAATTTGAGAGCTACACTTAAAGTGTTAGACAGTTGAAATATGCTACATTCAATTCCGATTGGTTTCTTATTGTTTGTTTAAGTCCAGAGTAAAACGGTAATCACAAATCAGAACTGTAGCTGACATATCATATCTTGCAATAATGCTTTGCATATGGCCTGAAACTGCTAAGTCACATGTTTGTCAAGGTGAAAAAAATCTATTTCTAACTGCATAATTAGCATTCAGATTTTGAATGGCATTAAATAGGGGTACCTGGTAGAACTTCTTTATCTACTATCAATTGGGGTTTGGAGAGGTATTGGAATGAAAGTTGTAAATCCCAATTATTCCTCTTTATTGTGAACCTTTCATATTAATTCTAGGGTCATCACGTGTGACCATTCTGATTATTGCAGCAATGCAGATTCATTCAACTTTAAATCTATTAATTTCCATATATTTGATTTTTGTCAGGTTGGTTAGGACCAAGCTGGACCATAAAACCGAACTAGAAAAATTATTAAAGCAAACATTAGCAGGTTAATAACCCAATTAACTTTATAAGTTCTTTTTTAAATAAAAAAAAACACTGCTAAGCATCACTTTGCTTATTTTCTTATTACAAATAAAGAGCTATATCAAAATATGATTTCCAAGCTTTGTCAGCAAATGAAATTCAAACGATAACTGTGCACATCTAAAAAATGCATACTCTCTAACGATTAATGTCATCTTCACAGTTAATAAATAAATAAAGCTACAGGTTACACCAACAGAATGTTACAATTTATAATCTCTCTATCATTTATGCATATAATAATTGCATTTGCATCAGTTGATAAATGTAGGGAAGATTCCCATTGGTCAAAACATAACTATGTGATCTTACCCAATTGCTTTATATCTGTATAAACTGTATGAAGAACTACTTTATACTTCTATAAATAGAGTCACATGCAAGTAACTAATGTAAACACTAAATAAGAAGGCATACACACTGCATGCCTTTGAAACAAGTAAAAACGGTGGGTTGATTTTTTATTTTGAAAATTTAATAAATTGATCTGACAGAATCAAATAACAAATCTTTATAATTTCTCTGAAAATAAATATTTCTTTCTTTGATTAGGCTTGAAAAAGCTGGGAAATTCAAAATCTGCCAAGAACATTGGGGCTATGTTGTACAGCACTTTCACTGCAGCTCATTACAAATAAATTTAAAACTATAGGTAAACGAATATAGGGATTGAGAGGAGGGAGTTCAAAGACTAGCATTATAATAATTGGATTCACAGTCCCACAATGTAAGACACCGAGCTTGATAGTTACAATGTGGGGGTCGGTAGAAATCCTGCTGCTCCCACATCATAACTGTCATGGTCGATGTCTTGCACTGTTTGACATTTGGACCCCCATCAATATAACCATTACAAGTAGCCCCTGTAGGTAGCCTAAACTTTTAATGAACACAAAAATAGATCTAAAAAAACAGAAATTGGTTACTGGACAGTAACGATTTGGGCAAGTCACAATGAACTCATGACAGCATCAAATCCAAGAATCATTCGTATGTCAAACAAAACAACACATCCCTTGCTTTGAATATTGAACTTCTACTCAGATCAGATATGCCAATTTGGACAAAAGATTAAGACCATGCTGTGGAATGTTGAAAACCTTAGATCGCCTACCACTCGTTGAATATTTTGTTTGATGTTGACATAGCTATTACATTGCAGATGGAGAATCCCTTACTCTGTAAATAGTGTTGTAGCAGACACCCTCAACAAGAATTCATACACTTAAAAAAGGCTCTAAACTGATAGGAAATAAAATAACAACAAAAAAATAAATAAAATTATACAGAATTGCAATTATAAGAGTTTAATGTTTTTTCTAAGTTTATTTGGATGTTATTTGCTGTGTGATTCAGCAACTGACAGTTTATACCATGATAAACTCAGAAAAAAACAAATAAACTCTGTATATTGCAATGATATGGAAGATGCATGTTAAAAATAGGTAAGCCTGTAGTGTAGAAGAGCTTTCATTAAATATGTCACAGCTATGTGCCATTATTATTAATTCCAATGTAACTATGTCTTATGAATGTAGACATTTTCCATGAAATCATCCATTAATATTGATATGTTGATCATTCAATAAAATAATCAGTGCCATGGAGTTCTGTTCATATAGTGCCAACAGGAAAAATGGAGGCCAATTTTCAAAAACATCTCACATAACTGGCAGTCCATATTGATTCTATTGCACAGCTTAAAGTCAAATTACTTATCTGTATTATATTTATTCTGATGCCTTTCCCCTTACTGAATAAATCCAGGCACGATCTACTGATTGCGTTTTTCAATCTCTGTTGACAGCCATTTCTGTTTCTTCAGGAACAATAATACCTGTGAAATACTGAGGTCAGTTGAACTAGGGGTGCAGTGTCTAATCACATTCAGTTTAATGTGATTAGACCATTCACTTTGTCAAAGAAATTAACTGTAGTTCAACCATATTCAACATCCTCAGCTAATATCTATCTTCAATCAATTAAAATGGTAGTCCAAAATAACAACTCTACTGAAAAAAATTTATAACTTCTACATTTCTTGATAATAAAGTGCATGATTCATGAAAATTTGCATCCAATCCTTAGTTCTGCAAAATTATGCACACAAAGATTCCAAACTTGTCTGTGAAATTTTTAATTGTAGCAGGATTTCCACACTCCTCTATCCTAGATGCAACACTGTATAGTAACTAGAGTGGGCATAAAAAAAAAACCCAGATAAATATGCACAGGTGTGACTCCTAATAAAATGGCTTCATGATATTACTCTTTCTACCAAGTCTGATTAAAGTCAGGTAAGGAACAGTCTTTCAAGCGGCATGAAGCTCAACCAATCATATGCAAGATCACCACATTTAATATGTGCAAATCTTGCTCATATATCTTGATGAGATAAGCCTATTTATCAAGTCTGAAAATAAAATAAAAAATAGAATTCTTAAAGTGCTGACAAGTTCAACTAATTAAATACTAAAAATAACCTCATTAACAAGGATTTTCCAAAAGAAAGTATTCATGATTTAAGCCTACTGACCAAGTTTGATCAAAATGGGATCAGTTTTGATTTGATTTTGCGTATTACAGCACAGTAACGTTGTTTATTGCCAAAGCAACTGGAGTAACATGCCTTTTGTCAAAGGACACAACAAAGTATCTGACAGTTGCAGTAATAAGTCTGGCATTCTAATCGCTGTTCCCTTTCAGCTCCCAAAACTTAATCAAAAATAGTGGCTAGAGTGGTAGCAATCTCAGCCAGTTATATTCAAGATCATATCATTAATATATATGTATCTCATGCATTATCAACCTCATTCAAGATCTTGATTATATAAGCCTATATCTGAAGTTTGATCAAAATAAAATGAAAAATGACTTCCAGATTTGTGACAAAATCTGCCAATTAGACACGATCATCTAATAACAGACCTGCCAACCCAAACAGGACCTTCTCAGTAAGGTAGTTGACATTTTTTCCACAAGTCAAACCAATTTTCAGTACACTGTAATAAAATATGTACTGATATTGTCAAGTTGGAAAACATGCATTTAAAAAGCTCAGGTGTAAAATCAGATATGACAACATTATACATTATCTTCTGCTAAAAAGATTGTAAAATACACTTATACCTCAAGCAAAGTTTAAAAAACTAGTTCCAACCCATATGGAGCTCAATGGCTTTTTCTCTCAATCTGACATAGTCCTTGGCCTCAATTTCACATGGTGACGTCAATCATCCCTCTCACCACAAGACATATTCAAATCAACACATTACATCCCATAAATGTAATTGTTGTCCTTCTTGCTTTATTCCCCCAAGAATTCTGAATTCCTCATTATCAAAATTGTCAATGATCTGGATGATATAAGGCATGTAGTTTTAACAAAATCAGATCAGACATATGGCCTCCAGAGTGGCAACAAGCTCAGACAATCAGATGAAAGTCCACTTCTTTCGTCTCCATGGTTGTTGCTCATTAATGAACTCATCTGACATCTTAATGGTGTAAGCATATATTCCCAATGCTAGAAATAATGTTAAGCATATTTTTTTGATCATAACGTTATTTCAACAAAAAGATTTTGTTTATTAAAGGCCTATCATTAAGAATCATTAGATGAAAATGTTATAAATTATAAAAAAAATTACAAATAAATATGTTGGATTTTCATCTGTTTTCTTATTCTTCCTACCTATTTCAAATATGCATAATTTCATTGGATGATGGCAAGCACCCTGCATTAGCATGAATGTTGTACTCCTATTGAGAGTAACTTCTCCAGTTTTTGCACTAGTTTGCTATCTTCATTTTACAGATTATTGCATTAAAATTGTCAAAAGTCACCATTCCAATGGCCTAGTGACTAGAGCATCCACCTCGGATGCGGGAGGTCACAGGTTTGATCCCTGTCCGAGTCATACCAAAGTCTTATAAAAATGGTACTAGCAGCTGCCTCAATTGGCGCACGGGGTTAAGAGGTTAGTGTTTTGACTGGTGGGCCTGGTGTCAGGATAATGTGCCTGTTTGGGACATGATTCTACATGTCTGCAGCATGATGCCCCTCTTTGCTAGACATCACTATAAACTGTCACACTGCAGACATAGCAATATGACTGAAAAGTTGTTTTGCTGTGTTAAAAATCAAAAACATACACACACACATTTTAAGCCCAAAAATTTAAACATCTCATTAAATGTGTTAACAGCATTAAAACAACAAAAATAGTATTTGATTAATTGCAAGCAGTTATAGTATAGTGACCTTGTTTACATTATGATGTCACAGCAAGTACACTGAATATTCTAATTTGCACTGTAGTAAGTATATCTCTTGATTTCAAATCCTATGCACCACTGCATTAGAGCTCATTAATGTCTCAAAAATACGATAAAGAAGTCTCAAAACTATGATAAAAAAGTCTCAAAACTACAATAAAGAAGTCCCAAGACTACAATAAAGAAGTCTCAAAAATAATGCTCTGTAAATAACTGCAATAATAAGGCAGTGGTAGTTTGCTTTGATATAAGCAACCTCAAATAAATACATGTTTCCTCAGCTACGATAATCGTACTAATATTATGTAGTAGCAAGCCATAAGAGGATTAATGTTGCAGGAAAAAGGGACAAAATTCCCTCTTTACTCAGTTTCACGCTTTAAACAATCAATTTCTGTCTGAAAGCAAATCCACCAATTGTAATAAAAAGAAACCACCGAAACAACCAGCCAAAATCAAAAGTGGGATTAAAAAAAATATATATTGATGATGATCTAGTAACTTTATATTTAGAATTCTAATCTATATTATGGACATTCTTTAATGAACAGATGACAGATACAGATTACATCACTGTGTACTATCACTTATATCACTGAAAAAAGGGTAATTCTTAAGCGAGTGAAACAAAGTAAATAAAACAACAATGGACATGAAACTAAAATGTGATATGGAAGAATGGGATTTGATCAAAATGATGAATAAAACAAAATCTGTATCTAATATTTTTAGGAATAAACAAGAATATAGGTGACACTAAGCATAACATGCACTGTGTAAGTATTGTACATTATAAAACCGGTCTCCCAGTAAACTTTAAGTGTGCTGTGAGCTATAAAATCTTTATTTACCTTAATTTTATTTGATGTTAGAGAAATCAGAAAACATGCAAATGCAAAATAAATAAAATATAAACAATCATAGTAGTTTATAAAAATTTACTGTCATGGTAGTTGAACAAGAGATGGTCACCACTGTGTGACATAAGAAAATCTTGCCAATTTTGTCTTGACATTTTTATGTCTATAAGTGTACTGGACACTGAAAATGTTATAATTTTTCACATGCATGTAAGTCTGGGACATGGCTGGGCGCCAAAACAGTTAAAATGCTTAAGACTGTTGGCCAGTTCCTTATCACTAATTATGCATATTAATTAAAATGCATGTTTTAAAAAGACTGTCTACATGGCCACAGGTCTCAATGTTAAGGACTGGGCCTCATGTGGTCCACAGGTTGGACATGCCTATATAAGTCTTGGGACACAAAAAATAATGAGTGCTTTTCCAAGAGTTCCCATCATTACAGTATGATCTCCAGAGTGGTAACTAGACCAGCCAAGGTGATGCAAGATCACCTTTATAATACAGATCCTACTCCAGGATTTTGATGATACAATTCAAATCTACAAGTCTGATCGAAATTAGATCACTAGTACTCCAGAGTGGTCCCAAGCAATTATTGGTAGATGGATGCTGGAAAACGGACAAGGCAGGGCCATGTAATCAAGTGTGCTAAAAACGGAGAGAAACATGACCTGGAAATCTGATCAATCATCTACATCAAAAATGTTTTTTGCTTAACTGTGTTATAAGTTCTTTTTTCCAAAATGACTATGTCAAAAGCTTTAAAAATAGTTAAAATAAAAAAATTGAAAAATTGTTGTAACTGCCTTAACATCTTATTCATACCCAAAGAAAGTAGATATATATATGAAAAATTGTTGTAACTGCCTTAACATCTTATTCATACCCAAAGAAAGTAGATATATATATATATATATATATATATATATATATATATATATATATATATATATATATATATATATATATATACATATGACAGCGTACAGTGATTACTCAAAGAGTTAATTTGAAAATTTTCCAGAATTCTTAACAGCATATTTGGGTGACTGCACAATCAAAGCACCTCCCCTGCATGTCCAAAGTTTGTTTTTCTCAACAGCCCTAATCAGGTCATCTACATATTAATACAAATATGCCTATCAAATTTCATTGTCTACCTCAAATGAGTTTTGCTAAACATGTTTACAAGGTTTTTGTCAAAAATACACATGCAAAACGTTTAACAACGTGTAAAATGTGAAAAATTTGTGCACATCCACCCAAACCTAATCAGGCGTCACAACCCACTCAAATAAATATCCAATGTGTTATGGTTTTTGCCTCCACAACCTTTGAGCAATCACTCATACAAGAAAGTGTAATGGATGTACCATATTTACGGCATGTTTTCAGACGGCAAAAAATAATTACTTTTTTTGTTGTCCGAATACATATTAAATTCTTTAATTAGGTGTCCGAAAACAAACGGGAAGATAAATTTGTGTCCCCCTCCCACGTCCGTAACGAAGTTACCATTAGCTCACATGACGATGTGCTGCCATGAAGTAAAACAAGTATTTTGTCTAACACCACGGAAAGGATAATGAATGAAAAACAGGCATTAGTTGCCTATTTTGTCTATTTGATACATGTCCATCCACCAGAAAACACAGCCATACATGTATTAGAGCCACGATTGTGTGCGTAATTTCCAAAAGAACTGCCATATTAGTAATCTTGCAATCCACAGTTTAACCCTGCTAATCAGTGATCATTAAAATCTACCTTACAAACACACACAAGCTTTATTTCTGTGTAATTAAGATATTAATACTAACTAAATAAAAAGATTTTGGAATTATAATTTTGAAGGTATTTATGACAGAAACATTTTTACTATTGAGAGTTGAAATACCGGTACATGTATGATGGCTAATCTTATAGGCTATGGGATGAGTGTTGTACACATGGCTAGGAAGGGTGAAAATAACAAGCAAGTTGCAATATACGAGTCGGCATGATTAATATGTTGGTATTTTTAAAATAAAGGTGATCTATTTGTTGTGGTTCTCTCTTCTTTTTTTTTCTACCCAGCTGAGGGTAGCTTCAAAATGAGCAGAGCTTGCCAACTCGAAACAATCGAATGCTCAAGATTGTTTTGATGCATGTCGGAGATTTCAAGGTGTCTAAGCAATAATTGTTAATAATAACTTGTGGGATTTCTTTGACAGGTGTGTTCGGAAATAAAAAGCAGCCATCTGGATTTCGTTAAAAGAGCACACGATGTACCGAACATGTAGCACCCACAATCAATATTTATCGTCTACAAAGAGGTTTATTACATGTAGAACAATAACTATGTTTAAACCATGGTACATAATGCCTCAGGGATAAGGGGTTTGTTTTGTTGCATGATGCCAATGAATTTACTCCATACCAACTCTCTGAAGTATTGTTTAATGTCATAAAGCAGGGGTAATGGCAAACACATTGTGAAGTTTACTTTAAAACAACACAGCAGATCTTCTTAGATTGTGTCCGAAAACATAAGTTGTACAAAAAAATTATAGCAGAGCAACGTCCGAAAATTACAAGGCATTTAAATATTATATTATTATTAAAAAAAACGGTGTCCGAAAACAAACCGTGTCCGAAAACATACCGTAAATACGGTACACAGTGATGCTGCCAGGCAAAAGCTGGAGAAGTGGAGCTCACTCATTGGCTATGTGAAGTGTTATGAGTTTAGGCTCTTACAAAACGTAACAGAAAAGAGTGAAGACAACAAGCTTTGTAAAATTTAACAAATAATTTATTTCCCTAGAAAACCAAGGTAAAAATGAGAAAAAGAACTTACAGTTTTATGAATCAAATCCAAAATTAATCCAAGAATTAAAAAATAGAAGTCCTATTATTAAAAAGTCCTAAATGAATCAGAGTTTGAGTCCCAATCAAATTCAAAAATGGAAGGTGATGATGTCTGTCGTAACCTTCAAAGTGTAAATATGTCAACAGTTCCTTGTTGAATCAGAAAAAAATATTCCAGTTTTGAATTCCGAATAAATTTCAAAAAATTTCTTTATCCAAGGATTTCATAGGAGCATTTATATATTTCCAGGGAAAAGAATCACTAATTCCATGAAATAGAATTTCAGTTCAAACTGGACACAACAAAACACCTTTAAGAGTCAATAGTTTGAAGCCCGAATGAACAAATTCTATCCAGAAAACAGTTATACACTAATTTAAGCCACAAAACAGATTCCCGAATCAGAGTCACATAGTCATCCTTCTAGAACAAAATAGAAGCTTTTTACATCCCTAACATCATGTACTCCCAATATGGCCTTAACTGAAATCAATGGATCTATGGGAAAGAATAATAAAAAAATTTTTTTAAAAAGTTCTTTACCAAAACCCTTACTGGTTCTGAATCAAGGTCAGCAACTACATACAGTGTTTCTATTATTATAACAGTTAGGTCAAACAGAACTGAACTGAATGGAAAATGTCAAATCCAGCAAACAAAGTTACCTTAAAATAGCATGTAATGGAATAAAAAAAAATTTAAAACTAACAAACAAATAATTAAATTAAATATACACAACACTTCCCCCCATAAAAGAAAAAGAAAGATTTATATAATAAAGCTTTCTTTTTACCAGAGATTAATTATACATCATGTTTTAAAAAAAACTAACGTAAGAAGAACTCTTACGAATTATACAAAGTGTACATGAAATAATATTTTTATACACAGGAAAGTGCATCTGCAATTAAATTGTCTCTTCCCTTGATGTGCCTGATGTCAATATTATATTCCTGTAACAACAAACTCCACCTTAATAATCTCTGATTTTTGTTTTTCATATTCTCAGTGAAAGTAAAGGGGCTGTGATCACTAAACATAATAATCGGAGAAGAAGCTGAACTAATGTAAACTTCAAAATGTTGCAATGCCAATATCAAAGCCAAATATTCCTTCTCAATTGTTGAATAATTTCTTTGGTGCTTATTTCATTTCTTATAAAAATAACACACTGGGTGATCAACACCATTTTTATCTTCTTGAATCAATACTGCTCCAACCCCAACATCACTTGCATCAACAGATATTTAAAAGATTGACTGAAATTTGGAGCTGTAAGAACGGTGCACTTTTAAGTACAACCTTTAACTTATCAAATGCCTCCTGACATTTTTCAGTCCAATGAAACTTGGTTTTCTTGCTCAATAAATTTGTCAGGTTCAGCAATTATAGAAAAATTTCAATATTTCCGATAGTATCCAGCCATACCTAAAAATTGCATCAGTTTTTTTTACTGACAGGCACAGGGAATTCAGAGATAGCCTTGACCGTAGCATCTATAGTTTTAACTTGTCCATGTCCCAAAATATGTCCTAGAAATGTTACACAAGCAAACCAGAACTCACTTTTGGATAAATTAATTGTTAAACTTGCATCAGTGAGTCTGTCAAAGAATTTCTGAATTGTTGCTAGAGGTTCTTTCCAGGTGTCATTGTAGATGATGACATCATCAATGTAAGCATCACAATTATCTAGACCAGAGGTTATCATGTTCATTCAACGTTGAAAAGTACTTGGTGAGCCTTTCATCCCAAACAGCATCACTTTATATTGATAAAATCCATCTGGAGTCACGAATGCCAAAATTTCCTTTGACCTTTCCATCAGTGGAATTTGCCAAAATCCTTTCAGAAGGTCAAATTTGGTCACATACATGGCATTTCCAATTTTATCAATGCAGTCATCGATTCTGGGTAAAGGAAATAATCTGTTTTAGTCACACTGTTCACTTTTCTATAATCCATGCACATGTGGAAAGTTTCATCTGGTTTCAGAACAAGTATACATGGTGAACTCCAGTCACTTTTACTAGGCTCTATGAAATCATTTTCCAGCTAATACTGAATTTCTTTTTTCAAGTATTCCTGTTCGAGAGGGTTCATCCTGTATGTGTGTTGTTTCACAGGTTTGGAATTTACAATTTCAACGTCATGATAAATTTTGTTTGTTCTCATAGGAACATCTGGAAATAAGTGCTCATATTCAAACAATAGCTGTTTTAAGATCATTCCTTTCTTGTTGTTGCAAATGTGAAAGTTTCTGGTCCATATTATTCATAATTTCTGAATTCTGAAGATTTGTCGCTCCAAAATAAATAGTGTCCAATTGCATTCCTTCACTTAAATCCTCATTGAGTGGGACAGGTACAACTAAATAAATTGCATGACTAACCTGGCTATCTCTCTCAATATACTCCTTTAACATGTTTATGTGGCAAAGTTGTTTTTGTTTTCGCCTCCCAGGAGTATTTATGATGCAATTTAAATCATTTACTTTCTTTTCAACTGTGTAGGGACCATAATACTTGGCCTGAAGAGGATTTTGTGGTATCGGCAAGACAGCCAGAACTTTATCACCAGGTTGAAAACTCATTTCCTTTGCATTTTTATCGTATCTTAATTTCATTTTTGATTGAGTATGGTGCAGATTAGCTCTTGCAACCTCATAAGCCTTTGATAACTTATACTTAAAATCAGAAACATAATCAAGAAGATTGATTTCAATATCTTCATTAGAAAGTAGTTTCTCTTTCAACAACTTCAATGGTCCATGCAGTGTCCAAAAACTAGTTCAAACAGACTGAATCCTAAAGATTCTTGAAATGATTCCCAAACAGCAAACAATAGTAAATGAATGCCTTCATCCCAATCTTTACCAGTATCAAAACAATATGATCGAATCATATTTTTCAAAGTCTGATTAAATCCTTCTAAAGCCCCTTGGCTGTCAGGGTGATAGGCACAAGATTTGAATTGTTGGATGCCTAATTCATACATAACTTGCAGGAAAATTCCAAATATAAAATCTGACCCTTGATCAGACTGGACGGATTTGGGAAGGCCAAACTGAGTAAAAAAAACTTTATCAAAGATTTTACTATTGTTTTAGTTTTAATATTCCTCAAAGGAATTGCCTCTGAGATTCTTGTTGACGCACACATTATGGTCAACAAGTATTGGTTATCTGACTTGGTCTTAGGTAAGGGACCGACTTAATATACCATTTTTCTGCTAAATGTCAATTGCAGGAATAGACTGCAGATAAGCCTTACATATCTTCTGATTGGGTTTTCCTACCATTTGACAAGTATAACAAGATCAGCAGTATTTACAAACATCACTTTTAATTTTTGGCCAACAGAAGTGAGTCAAAAGATCTTGTGATAAGTCTTATTAATCCCTAAATGACAAGTCAAAGGAGTTTCATGGGCCAGACTAAGTATTTCCTGTCTGTACGATTTTGGAACTACAATTTGATAGTTCACTCACCACTCATCACCAGCAGGTACCTCGGGAGGCCTCCATTTTCTCATGAGAATTCCATTTTTAATAAAATAACAGACAGGTACTTCAGTGGCTTCAGTTTCACTAATGGCCCTCTGAAACAAACAGAAGATCTCAGGATCTTTTTCCTGTTCAACAACAAGTGATTGTCGTTTGTCACCCTGATTAGGATAAAGAGATTGAGTAGCTAAAAGAGGATCACTGTGATCAATACCTTTTGATTGACCCAAACAAGGAGTGAAAGTGACTTCATCAAAAGATGACCAATACATGTGTCAGATAAAGGAATACTTTCCTTATCAACATCATTCTCAAGAGCTTTCTTTGCCATAGCTCTGGTAACTGCACAAGCTGGGTATAAATCAGGGAATTCTTTTTCAACAGGATCGACTTTCTGATCCAAAAAAGGCTTGTCAGTTACAAGTGGATTAACCACAACCTTACCTCCAGCTAGGTCATTGTGTAGTAATAAATGAATGCCCTCAACAGGTAAAGAATACGCCATTCCAACTGTCATGGGTTCTGAGACTAAGTCTGATGCCAAATTTACACAATGGAGAGAAACATTAACAAAGCCGCACTCTATTCCCTGAATAAGAACACTCATTTGAAGACTTCTACGAAAAAGGCAAAGTACCTGATAATAAAAGATTCTGAGAAGCTCCTGTATCCCTTAAAATTTTAATAGGGACAGGATTGGCTGAATCACCCAAGAGCAATATAGAACCCTTCGACATGAATGGTTCATAATTCTCCATAATAAAATCAGACTGGGATTTATTAGACCCAACAAATGTAATGATTTCATTACATCACCGTGAACTTGACCACTCAGAAATAAGAGCATTTGGAATAGGTCTGTCTTGATTCTGTTGCTTATTTTTCAATTTGTAGCAATTAGAAATAACACGTCCTTTCTTCTTGCAATAGGTACATGTAGGAAGAGACAAGGATTTTTGATCAAGCTTATCAGAACCTTGATTTCTAAAA
This sequence comes from Megalonaias nervosa, assembly GCA_016617855.1. NCBI lineage: Eukaryota > Metazoa > Mollusca > Bivalvia > Unionida > Unionidae > Megalonaias > Megalonaias nervosa. The sequence continues at coordinate 129,015 of JAECUM010000863.1, read as the reverse complement.
GTTGTGCCAGATTGAGATCTAGAAGGGCTCATATCAGGCTGAAATACCTTTTTACCGGAAGACTGCCGAGTGGAAGACTTGCCAACAAAAGGACTTTATGAGCTAAGGAATACTCGTCAGTGGCACGAGCAGTATTTTCCAAGGTTTCAATCTTATGCTCATCAAGATAAGTGTTAATCTCACTATTGTTACGTGACAAGGGCTCGTACTCAGTAACAAAGAAAAGAGTGAAAGCCAACAAGCTTTGTATATTTTAACAAAATAATTTATTTCCCTAGAAAACAATGTAAAAATTGGTAAATACGACTTACAGTTTGTGAATATAATCCAAAATTTGATCCTAAGAATGAAAAACACAAGTCCTATCACGAAATAGTTCTATTAGAATCCAAGTTCGAATCTCGACGACACACAAATATGGAAGGCGATGACGTCAGATGTGGTCCAATGTACGAATATCAACAATTCCTCAATTGAATCAGTTTTTGTTTCCAAATAATTCCAGAATAAATTTCCATGAATATCTTTCAGAATTTTTTATAAGAAAGTCAACTTGTTGAGTTTCCAGGAGAATAAATTATTAAATCCAAAAATCAGATGAAAAACAAACAATCTGGCAACAAATAAAAATAACACCTTGTTCCTTCAAGATGTTAAAACGACTCTGCCAGAAGAATATTAAGAATGCGTACTTTTAAACCCCAAAAACATCATTTCAAGTCTCACGAGATGGGTCATGTAGTCTCTTACTACAAGAAAACTATCACGTACGCCAGTGTAGCCCCACTTAAGAACCAATCACAAAAAAACATTGTTACACATGGTGATCACGCAAGGAAAGTACGGCCCTAATACTGACCAATCATTTTAACTGCCTGTTTACAAAGTTCCCAACCTAAGACGAACTAGGTTAACTAAAAATAATTCTCATGTAACACTTTTATGTCTTAAATAAACAACATTTGCTAAAAAAAAAAATATCAAAGAATTTTGAATCCTTTCAATAATCATTACAATAAAATGTAATGAAACAAAAATAAAATAAAAAAGAATTTTAAAACTAACACACAAGCAATTTAATTACATATACGTAACACTATGGACACAGTTCTTGAACTCTTCAAGTAATACAAGTTGTCTATGACTTTCATAATCTTGATCAAATTTCTTGGCTAAACACCATCTATCAAATAACTGTTCTTTTTCTTTTGCAAATTCGACATAAGTTTGTCCAGCTTCTTTTTTATAGTTTCTGAATTTTTGCGGATAAACCTCAGGGAATAACTCATAACTCTTTAAGATGCATTCCTTAACTAAATCATAGTCAGCACTTTGCTGTACTGACAGGCATGCATAGATATCTCGGGCTTTGCCAAAAAGTGCACACTGTAATAACTGAGTTCAATGCTCCCTTGGCCATTTCAAATTTTCAGCAACTTTTTCAAAATAAGGACAATATTCGTCTACTTCTTTTTCTCTAAAAGGGGGTACTAACCTAAAATTTCTAGTAATATCAAAACTTGAATTTGTATGTGAAGTTGGAATGTGCATTTCACTTGCCAGCTCTGTTTCTTTTATTCTAAATTGATATTCTCTCTCTTCCTTCTCTCTTTGCATTTGCATCTGTCTCTCTCTCTCTTCTTTCTCTGCTTGTAACTGCATTTGTTTCTCTCTCTCCTCTTTCTCAAATTGCAACTGCATTTGTTTTTCTTCTTTCTGAAGTTCAAGCTTTCTTAACTCTTAATTCCATCTTGTATTTAATTTTAATTCCTTTACTTTAATGTCAGAATCTGATACAGACGTATTGATCGAACCAAAGCACTTTTATCCAAAACATTCTTTTCCACAAAATACTGGACCAAAATGTTTTTTATTTCTTGCTTAAAAAAGAAGCTTTTGCCTCAGAAAGATCATATTTTCTGGCAAGTTGAAACAATTTATTTTCATATAATAAGTCTAACTGTTCCTGGATAGCATTTGAAAGAAAAATCTCCACATTTGATGACATTGTAAAAAAAAAATCCTGTTGATTTCACTAAAGATTTCAAAAATGAAAAATAATGCTTGGGATTTAATAAATTTCTGAAACTAGGGGAATTTAAATTTCAAAAAATAAGTTTTCTGAAATATTTTAGCCAAATATCACATATTCCAAGGACGAGCACCCAATTTGCTTGTTATGAGATTAGGCTCTTACAAAACGTAACAGAAAAGTGTGAAGACAACAAGCATTGTAAAATTTAACAAATAATTTATTTCCCTAGAAAACCAACGTAAAAATGAGAAAAAGAACTTACAGTTTTACAAATCAAATCCAAAATTAATCCAAGAATTAAAAAATAGAAGTCCTATTATTAAAAAGTCCTAAATGAATCAGAGTTTGAGTCCCAATCAAATTCAAAAATGGAACGTGATGATGTCCGTCGTAACCTTCAAAGTGTAAATATGTCAACAGTTCCTTGTTGAATCACAAAAAATATTATTCCAGTTTTGAATTCCGAATAAATTTCAATAAATGTCTTTATCCAAGAATTTCATAGGAGCACTTATATATTTCCAGGGAAAAGAATCACTAATTCCATAAAATAGAATTTCAACTCAAACTGGTCACAACAAAACACCTTTAAGTGTCAATGGTTTGGAGCCCGAATGAACAAATTCTATCAAGACAACAGTTATACACTAATTTAAGATGCAAAACATATTCCTGGATGAGGGTCACATGGTCATCCTTCTAGAACAAAATTGAAGCTTTTTACATTGCCTAACATCACATACTCCCAGTATGGCCTTAACTGAAATCAATGGTTCTTACTCTGGGAAAAAATAATTAAAAAATTATTTTAAAAAGTTGTTTACCAAAACCCTTACTGGTTCTGAATCAAGGTCAGCAACTAGATACAGTATTGCTATTATTATAACAGTCAGGTGAAACAGAACTGAACTGACTTTCTGAAAAATGTCAAATCCAGCAAACAAAGTTACCTTATAATAGCATGTAATGAAATAAAAAAAATTTAAAACAAACAAATAATTAAATTAAATACACAAAACAGAAGAGAAAAAAAGAGGAGTTGGGGAAATTCAGTGTGGTATAACTGTCATGGTTAAGACCTGAACAAGAGCCATTCCTTTTTGCTTTCCAAGTACCCAGTGTTCAGTTGAAACTGAAATCTTCATATGAACTCCTTGTAGCTACATTAGCATTATTCAGCAGACACTTTCACAAATTGTTCCATTTCTGAGTACAGTGAGAAACGCTTTCAAAAATCTGCGGTCTGGAGAGGTAATTTACATATCAAGCTTTAACAACTTTATTTAGGAAATAAATTCATATGGTTACTATACACAATTCAATTTACCAAGGAGAGGTTCCAGTAAATTACCAATCTCAGAGCAATCAATATCAGTATCAAGTATCCTGATCCGTGTTGGAGATCCTGGCAGCAAAACTTGAAAGTTATTTGTTATGAACTTACGATCTACTATTGTCTTGAGCTCACATGAATAGATTTCTGGTTATGTATAGTCAAGCACCATGAAAGATGCATGGAAAAGGCTCTCAGACACAAAGAAATCTTGGTGACCAAAACTAAAGCAGAAAACCTTAAATGGAAAAAACAAAGGGAGACTTCATTCTGATCATTTGTACATTATACATTTTTATTTGCATGAATTAAAGGTTTCAGTGCACAAGTTCTTGTATTTAACTGATTTATACAGAGTTAATGATGGACAGTTTTGTGTGATTAGCACACTCACATAGCCTCGCAGCATCTCTATGGACACCACAAAATATATATACCATCTGCCAGAAAAGGGTGGGATGATGGTGGAAGAGGTGTGTGGGTGGTATGTGGGGTTTGAGAGACATAACCAATTGTAAACCACAATATTTTCAAGGGCATAAAATTGTCACAGATTTCGCTACAGTTGTGATGATGTAAGTACAACACCATGCCACAGGTGTCTTGACTGATCAAATCACAAAAAGTCAGAAACATTTTGCTTTATTTTAAACAAAATTTAATCCAGTGAATGATGTGGAGTGATTAAAAATTACAACCCTACCATCTAACAATCATATATATTTGAAGTTCATAACAGCAACAACTTGTGTAGGAAAAAAAGTTAACATGCAATAAAGTTCACTTACCAGCTGAGGTTTAATACGATTCTGGAAGGTGAAGTCCAGCTGTATACCAGTAGGTCCAGTGGAGAGGGCAATTGGAAGAAGCTGGTTTGATGGGATCACATGACCTGGAAGGAAAATTGTTCTACATGATTCTACTTTTATTTCCTTTTGTTTTTCTCAGATTCAAACAAAGATGTTTAAATTGAATCCAGCAAAGGAAGGACGAAATTCCATGACAACTGTGTACATTTCCTGACCATTTCCCAAACCCCAATTGCATCCCAAAGGAGCTGCAATCGCACAGTGGTTAGCATGCAGAACTTTCGAGTGAAAGAGTTCGAATCCATAAGGCAGGGTCAGCAATCATGATGTCCATGGACAAGGCACCTTAATCCAATTGTCTCAGCAATAAATAATCTACTTGTGTTGTCCTGTCATAAAAGACCACATCAAAGCAAACAAGTACATCCTAAAATATCACCTCTTAATTCTAACAGTACAGGAGTAGTTGCAAACAATTACATATCCATGCACTACAAATTTATTGAAATATTTTACTTTTTTGTTGCTCGTCTCCTGTTTAAGTAATTACTATATTAGTCTTTACATCTAGGTTGTTTCCCTTGTGTACAGACCCTGAAACAGGTCTCTGTACCAAATCTGCATTTTGCTTGCATTCCATGTGCATTTTTGCTAGTTTGGAACGAAATGGAAATGGATTTACCAAAAGCAGGTTTTCAGTTTTTGAAAGTGTTAAAGGGAGATAAATAATGCTTTCATATTTTGTCTTATTGGAAGTGGGGTTTAATGCAATGGCAAATGTATACAATGCCAAAGACAGCAGTGAATTTAAGATAAAACATAACTCCAACTCCAATAAATGTCAAAATATTCTGAAGAATTTTTTCTGCAAATTTTGATATTTTATTTGCTTTTCATTCAAATAAAGATGTTACAGATACAACCACAGGTGGTGATGTCATCATATCAATGGTAGCAGAATTTTTTGTGTCTTGATAAGAACGATATCAGTGTTCTCAAGGAAAGGAAAAATGTCTAGTACTTTAACAATCAGATCATGGATTATCGAGCAAAAGGGCTTTTGACAATCAAAATTTAGCAGCAGTTTGAAAATAGTTGTCAAATCCATTAACGTTATGCATTCACAATTTATTCCATTTTCATCTGTCCTTCAATGTTCAGTGTTCTGCATTTTGCATTTGCACTCAATTTTTTTTACTCTACTATTCATGCTGAGACCAGGCATGCTTATGGGATAGCCGTCTGTCATCCATCCATCCAATAACACTGGTTTGCTATCAATAATGCTCCTAAACAACTTCACAGATTGCCATGAAACTTTACACACACATTCTAGTCTAGACAGTCATAAATTAAAATGGTGTCATTTGAACATCCAATATGGCCACCACAGTGGCCATCTTAAAAATCTTGTCACTGCTTCTCTTGAACAGTGCGGTTTTCACTGCAAAATTTATGATCTCTAGTTGGTCCTAAATAAAACTGGAGCCACTCGGACATCTAATATGGCCACTACAGTGTCCATCTTGAAAATCTTGTTTTTACTACTCATCTTATATGGAGTCATATTGACATGGGATTTTCACCACAAGACTTTTAATGATATCTAGTTGGTTCCAAATGAAAATGATGCAACCCTGACACCCAATGACTTGATACAAGTTTGTTATCACTAATCCTCCAAAACTACTTCAAGGATTGACATTAAACTTTGCACACAAATTCTAGTCAAGGTGGTAATAAATGAATATGGTGTCACTTGGACATCCATTATAGCCACCAGTGGCCATCTTGAAAATCCTGTCATATCTCTCTTCTTGAACAGAAGGTCATATTGATATGGAGTTTTCACTGCAAGACATATGATTTCCAGAGGGTCATAAATGTTGATGGTACCATTATGATATCCAATATATTACTAATGGTTAGAAGTAAAATTATATTTTGAAATTTGAGATTTATTGTCGTTTTTTTTAAAGATTTTTAAAAAAATTTGAGGTTCAAGACAAAGCAGTTACAAGATTATCTTCATGGTGAGTATAATATTTACTAGAAACTTGATAAAGTATGCTTTTTAGTTTGATTCTTAATGAAGAGAAAATAAAGTAAAAAGTAATAAATAATTTTTTTTAAAATTATCTGCAAATGCTAAGAAATTTCCACTAAAATTCCCTCCTGCACACTGCCCAGCATATAATTCATTAAAGAAATTTAAACATTTACCCAATGTCATCTTTAGGCCAACAGTTTTATCCAGTTAGTACAGAATATACTGTAGACTATATACAATATTCTGTCCTATGACCTATATATTTTCTATATATGGATTTTAAAGCTCTTCAAGCTTCTCATCCAGCTGCTTTTTAAAAGCCTTGATTTCCTCTACTTAATCCATTGCACAATTTCTATTTGCATTACACAAATGAAAAAACATCACTGTCACTCTCCAACCACTGAGCATGCACCGGTTTTAAAACCCAACCTATCTGGAAACAAGTTCAACTATTGCTACCAGCTCTGCTGATGGTATTTTGAATTATGCATTTTTAAGGAGTTATATTACCTTTTCGGGATTTAGCTGGGTCTCATTATTACATATTTATATTTTCCCCACATAAATCCTGAAATATTATGCAAGGAGTTGATCAAAAGTTGACATCTAAAAATAGCATGTAGTCAAAATTTGCAACATTTGGAGATCAGCAGTTTTCTCATCAACTGGGAATTTGTAAACATGTACATTTGTATAGTACCATAAACTAAATAAATGTTGTGATATTCCGTATTTCTTCAAGTGAATTAAAAAGACATTGACAATATATATGACCCATATCTACATTAGTTTGGGGGTAAATCATCCCCAATGTAAATCTGAATTCACCTTGCTTTGATTATCTCGAAATAAAAGCATAATCCTGGTGATAAGAGAATATAAATGTGTTACTGTTCACTGTTTCAACTGCATGCGTTCTTTTACCAGAAAACTGAGTAGTAAATCAAAATTCAATATAATACTCAACAACACTCATCAATAATAAGGGATTAATCTGTGTTTGCAAGTCTATAAATTGGTGCTAACAATCACAAAAGGTGCAGCCCAGAACTCTTTACCCTTAAGCTGGTGATCAGACCCATTAAAATTACATACCTGATGATTGAAAAGTTATGAAATTGTTTATGGTGTGCCAATTTTGGTCCAAAAGTTGCATTGCAACTTATTTTCCAGCCCTTAGAAAGACATCACTAACTATATATAACTACTTCCGCCGTGTTGGCAATGCATCATCAGGTTTGGATTACGTGTCTGAATCAATTCAAAACATAATTTCAGGCAAAGCACAACAGTTAAAATTTGCAACAATATATTTATGAATGGTACAATTGTTACTCTTTCTAAAAATGTTGATAATGTTATGCCATTATAGGTCTATCAAATGAATGATGGAATAAAATGACTGGATATCTTTAACTTGCATAATTCGCACGCTTTCTCGGCTGCATAGCAAAAACCATGACTGTGCAGAAAAGCATTTTTGTGGGGTCATGGAAGAGCCATTAGTCACCTTTTCAATTTTTTTATTTTTTTTTTAAAATTTAGGTTTCATTCTGTTTTTCAAGGCTTTTTTAGGTTTTTTTAAAGTCAAAACAAAATTTTTTGTTTTTCGAGGTTTTGGAGGTCCACTGAGGACCTTGATCACTATTTGTCTTGAATAAATGGTCATAACATGAGGTTTTTGCAAAAATATTTCTAATGGTGTCTAGCTGGTCTTAATTAAAGTTATCCTGATCTATGTCTCTTGTTTTGACTGATGTTTTCATCTGGATCTAAAATAATTAAAAAGTACACATCTTCCTCTCAGTTAAGTTTCTAAGGATATACAATGCCAAACAAGTATAATGCTTTATAGTTCCCATTCTTACTGTCAAGGCCTGCTATTGTAAATTTGCAGCTTTCCATACGTCATTGGTCGCATGGCTAAATGATGAAGCATTTATGTCTGAATGCTTATAGCTAACTGTTTCCTGGCTATTAGTTTGTATTTATCTGATAATCACATTAATCTGACTTTTTCAAGTGAATTTGTCAGATTCATCAGAGTAGATCATTTGTAGTTAACTGGTTATCTGTTTGGATGCTTTATAGCTAACAGACAAACAGAATCTATGTTGGGGTTTGAACCAAAACAAGGAAATCCCAGTCAAAGGGTTATATAACTTGTCTCCCCACAAGATTATGCTGAGTGGGGGGACAAATAACATAATCCCGTTACTGGGATTTCCTCATTTTCCAATATTTTCCAACTGAAATAAAATAACCCTGCACCCTTGGAAGTTAGTTAGAAGATTCAAAACACAGTATTCATCAGGTACTATTACTGCTTCTCACTATATATCAGGGGTCTCAACTCAAACCACCCTGAGGGCGCATGAGGGCATTTTCGATGGCCCAAGGGCCGCAGCACCTTTGTTATCTCTCATGACACCTTTTGACACCAATCATTTTGTGGGCCACAGGATACGACTTGGCAGGCCGCATGCAGCCCTTGGGCCACACGTTTGAGACCCCTGCTCTATATAAAGATCATCAGGTTTTCTACTCTTTTATGAAAATCTAAATAATTATCTATGTGGAATCTAGTTATATATACCGCTCTTAGAAAAGGACAAAAAAACCAAGAAAAAAGTTAGAATTATTATGTGTTGGAAATATTGCGCAATGAGCATCTCGAGCCACCTGCTTTTGTTTATACTGCGCATTAAGATGAATATATTAATAAGGGAAATGGGGTGACCTGCGGACCCTAAGTACACAAGTTCTATGCATCAGAAAATAGAAACATAAAAGCATTTGATATTATTACTGCATTATCACATTTAATTGATGGATGTCATATGAAATTGACAAAAAACATTATCTTTTAAACAGTTTTAACTTTCATCAGTTCTAATTTGGAAAACATTCTATGGTGGGCAATGGTACGATACTGTGCAGTACAATATGCCTACTGGTTACAGTTCTAACGAAGTGTGTAGTGACATCAGGAAATTTCTAATACATGACTTTCTCGGAAATTTATATTTTCTGTCTTGGAAATATGGCAAGTGTTGCTATCACTAGCGCAATGATATGCTACATGAAAATCTTTTTGTAGAATAGCATTTGGCCTGATGAATGAACCGATGGTTGGTAAGTGCAGGAGTTTTCATTTACAATCGCATTATTATATTTGATTCAACTGGGGAATTTGTGGGTGTTCAACATGTTAGAAGAAACCAGTTTGACATAACACATTTCTGGTTTTTGTAGGCTTTGCAGTAGCACTCTTTAGAGTTTGGTTTTGTGTGTGCCAGTGATGTGTATTGTCTGTGTGTCAGTAGCTCTATTGAATAGCTCAATGTGTGTGTGCATGCATGCATACATGCATGTGTGTGAGAGACAGAAAATGTTTTGTATGGTGTTATCAAAACTGGAGAGACCTTAAGTTCCTTTATGACTGAATTTCTTTTTGTTATATATCTCTTATTTTTGTTGTTGGATTTTATAACAACTCCATCAGGCATAGCAGAAGACATCAAGGGTTTCTTTTTAAAAATAGTTACTAGCATGTGGACACCACGACTGAGACAATCAGACTGAGATAGAAAAATTTTAGCAAAACAGGTAATTTCTCTGCCGCATGGGTGAGAATTTGTTTTTCTTACAACTAGTGCAGCTGCTGTTGGATTAATATGATATCAAGTTAATGTCCAACTTCATTTTATTCTTCTTTCGTTAAAAAAATATTCAATGACACTTCCTTTTTTTGTGAAGAAAAAAAAAAATTAATTTCTCCTATAATGATGCATGATTATATGGGGAGGGGGGGAATATTACCCAAGGAAACTAAATGTATGCCTCAAGTAACACAGACGATGTATGTACCTTCATTCTGAAAAATCGAAGTTTTATTGTCAAAAGTTTATATAAATGTACCATCAAAATTTCCAAAAATGTATATTTCATATCATGATGACACTATAGGGTACTAAACTCTTGCAATGATCACTTACCACATGAAAATTCCTGTATTCTGCTTGAATTAACACCTGCTGCATGGAACAACTGATCTCTAAATTCACCTGCCTGAAATAATCAGAAAAAAAAAAGTTTTAAGAAACACACAGCATTTTCCACAGATAAGCTGAAATGTTACAATTCTGGACACTGTGCTACAAGCAAAATGCATGGCCCAAGGATGCATTAAGAAAGGGAAGTACCAGACCAAAAACATTCAACTTTGACCCCAAAAATGCCCTACTTCTTGGGCACATGACTACTAGGTGAAATTGAATGTATTCAGATTATCTTCCACATATAAAGTGAATGTGGATACTGGGATTACTGAATACAAAATAATGAAGAAAAAATACAGGGAAAGAAACTATAAACCAAACAGTATATGGGAATGCAGACAGATAGGTCCATGGACAATCCAACTCCTTGCTGCCCCTTTCTTAACAACAAAAATATCAGAAGATAAAATATTCCCAAAGATATCTAAAAGATTTTAAAACAAATGCAAATAATGCCACTTCATCCTTCTGAGGAAATCTAAAACTGCACAATGTGATATTTAATTAAGGTTTCTGGCAAACATCATTGAGAAAGGATTGTGGTTGTTGCCATCCATATCTTCCCAATAATGTGTATGAATGAAAATAAACAGTCTTTTAAAGAAAACAATTTATTACAAGCAATTATTATCTCAATTTGATCTAAAGTGAAAATGCATATTTTGTTATGGGCTTGACATAATTGTATGCTGAGTACAATCATGACTGTAAATTCATTGTAAAACGACACTAACAAATTTCATTACCCTGGGCTGTTAAAGTTTTTAAATCTTTCCAATCCCCCAATGTCATAAAAGAATATTCCATGTCAAAGGAAAGAATAAACCCGTAATCTGAAGATGTACACCACTCCCTCGATAACTCGCGCACAACAGGGTCCAGAAACATCGACCGTGTTATAAGCGAGGGCGCGAGTTATCGAGGGACCTATAACAAACAACAAAACTAACAAAGGGATTGACGTAGAGGCAAAAGGGGGGTGGGTTGGGCTGGCATGTTAGTGTTGAATACTCAATTAATAATCGTGCTAAGATTAACTGTGAATAAATATCTCTTCATAGCGGTGTACTTTGTTTACTTTTTTCCTTACAGAGTAACATTAATTTCAGGATAACTTACAGCATATTGAGGAGATCATCAAAACATTATTCCACATGGTTTCCGTTCGCTTAACACATGTACGACTTCGCACCTTGCGTACTACGTCACAAATTTTTGTGTTGAATTGGATAAATTCTAGTTTTATTGTTTGATCCAAAGTAGACTTTTTTTTATACAAAAGATCGACACTCATTTCGAAAAAACAATGTCGATTGAACGATGGGTAGATTTGATTGTGGTAGAAGTAAAATGAAAAAAAAAAAATTTGCAAGGGTTAACCATTACCAACATGAATTTAATGGGTCTACAAATTTGAAATAACGTAAATTAGAACACGATAATACTTGCAGTTTGTGACATGTTTGACAAATATCACTTCACATTTTGAAATCATCTGTTCATTTTTTTTTGTGTGTTACTCTTTGATTTCTCCGCTGCCTCTGTGTATTGTTCACGGATGATTATCTCTCTGAGCTGGTATGGATAATTACATGCGGCTTCCTGATTCGCTGAGCGTATTTCTCCCGACAATGAATTTTGTTTAATTCTATGTCAGCGCTGGAATCTCCAAAGCCATCCATGGCTTGCCCTAAAATTAGATTCATTCTCCATACTTTTTGCCATATTTTCTGCTTGGGCCTTGAGAATTGTTCCAGAGATGGGAACACCTTGTTCACGTTGTTGTGTGAACCATGCGTACCTTTAAATATTATCGTTAATTAGTTCTCCTTATTAAGTCCGTCACTGTAACAAAACACCACGTGCATTTTAAAATGAGTTCGGAAGCCGTCTGATGTTTTCTTATCCAACAAAAATTACATCTCAGTACATGCTAAAGTGAAGACCACAGACCATTGGTCAACTAGTATTATCGTTTCATTAGTCATACAAACATAAAATATAAAAACCTTGTCATTTTCCATCGTAAATGTGAAAGTCACGGACTCCATTAAATCGATTCGTATATATACATATACTATATTTTAAGTGCTTGTTCTATTTTGACTTGGATATAATTAACATTTCATTACAAATCTATTCTATGATATACTCCACTATTATCTTTATTGACGAGTTCGAATAACAAGTAATGCATATGATCGCTTGTCCTTATAACATCTGCTATATGGACAACGGCTTCAATAGCACATTGACAGACTTTCATTTCCCTAAAGCGAGCCTCATTTCCCTACTGGCAGCCTCGCTGATTTGACCTCTTCAGTCAATTCTTGCCCTCAGTCTGGTTTCAACTGGAATAACCAAAGCGGTAAGCATGTTTAATTACCGTGTAAATAACACTGCATAGCCATGTAGTTGTTGGGACAATGTACATCGTAATTAAAACAAGAATGAATTGTTGATTTAGCGGTGTTTATTGCTAATGAATATAGTAGGGTTGTAATACATGAGGATTATCCCACTCGTCAAGTAACTGAAAATAGTCTTTTTTCTCTTTGCAAAAGCTACAAATAAAAACCACACTGATTAAATACGGTCTTGTACACTGAAAAAATTTGTTTGATTGATCTCACTTTGGCACACACACACACACACACACACACACACACACACACACACACACACACACACACACACACACACACACACACACACACACACACACACACACACACACACACACATGTGAGCACTCATGCACATTAACTTAAACGTGATTTCAAGTTCTTTATTTTTTATTGCAATTTGATAATGAGATCATTGTTGCGGTAAAAATACAACTTGCACTTAATTTCTTGACAATGTGGACTCGTATCATTGTGTACAATTTACCAATAAATAATACCCACAACTTATACATGTTCAAACCATCTTGATCATTTTGCAAATATTACACAACATAACAGCTACATATGTTCTAAATGCAGACGAGCTTGCACACTGAGACAATCCTCTCTCTCTCTCTCTCTCGTTCACTAATAACAACAAAATCTTTTTGAGTACTTTTGTTTTTATTGTAATTAGATTCTTGAGTTGAGAGCAGAATGAGACAGAAAATATACGTTTGCTTTGTACGTTTGTACCGTTAGGTTGTCGAGTAGTGTGTGTTCCATAGAACTTGTTTTGGTACAATCCCTTTATTTTTCATACACGGCCAGTACAACCAAATGATAATTATTTATTTTACATATAATTTTTCGTACACTGAAATTTATAATTATTTTTTCGTGTATGAAAAATTACATAAAATACGGTATGTATCAAGGTTCAATTTACCAATTTACCAATTCTTATCGCGATTTTTTTCACATTCAGCACATTTTAAAATATATTTTCTTTGGAAAAAATCGGGAGCCATGCCAGACACCGTGTTATAAGCGGGTTCGCGAGTTATCCGGGCACGAGTTATCAAGGGAGTGGTGTATCAGTTTACCTATTCAGCATGTTGAAAAGCACCCACCCACTTTTTAATTTGAACAACATTACAATATAACACACTTCAGTCAGGTCTCAATAGTTCAATGTTTCAACAAGAAGATAACTCTATTTGAAGCAAAATTCATCCCATGACCCCAAACATCACACCGGAACAGATAAGGCTTTAATCAATGGTGAAGTAAATGTGTCTGGAATACGGCTGTAAATTGATTGAGACTTAGAGGCTTCTTCCTGGCATCAACGATTTAGAAGTAAGATCAAACTGGCCACCTGTACAATACTGAAAATCAAAATGGTCAACTGCACAATACTGAAGAAAATGTAAAGCATACTGCGAATTTGTTGCTTAAAGATCATGACTGCTATAAAATACCATTAACAGCATCTTGTAAAAATATAATTGGTCATTTGGTTTAGTACACATAATATGGCCTTAAGATTTGTCCTTACTGTTTACTCCAGATTATTTGAGGCAATTTGTCATTTTTTACATTTTCAGAATTTAACTTTCAATTGCAACCATAGAGTCATTATTCTACTATGGTACTGCTCAAATGCTCATACCAACATTAAATCAATCAGCCCACACCATAATCACCTTGTGGGCATTAACAGATTAAGTGGGGGTTTAGGAAAGGTATGTCAAATCACCACATTTTTAAAATGTAGGATATTTTTCAATGAGAAACATAAAGTTTGCCACCATAAGCGAAACACCACTTATCCAAGTTTAAAACCTCAAGAAATTTTTTTTTTAAATGAATCCACCCCTGTGAGAATATGATAATTAAATTACTGAGAATAACGATGGTTCGAAGAGTTGAAGTGATACTTATTTACATACGGTTATAATAATGAAGAACAAAACTCCAGAGATGTGCCATTTCTGATTATTAAATTAACGTAAACCTAATGCTCAAAATAATTTTTTCTATAACTTTTTTTTACAAATTTTCATTCTTTTTATTCCCGAGAAAATTTATATTAACTTTTTAAACATTTTCTGATAAAGATTGTGATTTTCTTTCAGAAGCATTTTCAACTATTTTTTTTTTGTTTAAAGTGTTAGCATGTGGAACAGAATCCATTTACCTGCATTAGAGTTGCCTCCCTTGATATAATAGTGCCATCAAAGATTAGTAATTCTAAGCTTTGTGATAGCTTAATAAAGTTATAAATTTTGCTATTTTAAGTGGTATAAATTTCAACTGCTATAAGGAAGAGGACACTATACCAGAAGGACAGAAGGATTAAAATTCCCTGAAGCTAAAAATAAACCTTCATACCGGCTGCATTGTCCCTCCAGCTATAATCACAGCCCGAGCCTCCTGAAGAACAGTGGCAAAGTGGACAGCTGGATTCAGATGAAGAAATTTGATGCTGGACTTACTGAAAAGACCTGAAGAAGAGACAGCAAAATAGTGATATTATAAAAAAAGGATCTTTTCAAACAAAAAAAAACAAGCATAGTGGTTCCCCTACTTTGAGACCTTTCTCAAGAAACAACTGATACTTGATCAGAGACCACCCTGTCTAAAACAAAAATAGCATATCTTTTATTATTTTGTTTCCCTCATATAGCTCCTCCCATTCATAAGGCCTCACTGTAAAGGGGGTGGTCCCATAATAGAAGGTCACAGTATAATGCATGAGAATACATAACAGTAACTGCAAATAAAGAACATTTTTGGTGGTGTTGACAATTGAGTTCTCATATCTAAGAACCAAGAGATTAGAATCGAAACTAATTTTTTCAGTTGTGTACTGAAATAGAAAAGAACATGATTGGCCAGGACATTATGAAATTGCATATTTCAGAACATCTCTATCCAAATAGCAAGCAAAACTAAATTACTGTAGAAAAAGCTTGCGGATTCAATGTAAGATTATTTCTGATATTAAACACCATACATGTCATTAAATATAGGAAATATGAACATGGAGTCATGTTTAAAGCAATAATGAAGTCAAACATACAATTGTTCCCGTCTATGTTATGCAAAAGCAGTTTGAACTAAAGGAAAATGGCATTCATCCTGTATACACAGAAATCCAGATCTCTGGATAGATCTGAAATTCTTAGGCCTGTATCACATAATGATTCTCAACATTAGATACATTAGATAGTGGTTAGAGTGTCCGCCTCGGATGCGGGAGGTTGCGGGTTCGATCCCCGGCCGAGTCATACCAAAGACTTACAAAAATGGTACTAACAGCTGCCTTGCTTGGCGCTCAGCATTAAGAGGTTAGTGTTAGGACTGGTCGGCCTGGTGTCAGGATAATGTGACTGCGTGGGACATCATGCTACATGTCTGCAGCATGATGCCCCAGTGCTAGACATCACTATAAACTGCCACACTGCTGACATCGTAGTGATATGACTGAAAAATTGTTAAAGCTATGTTAAAAATCCAAATCACACACACACACACACACACACACACACACACACACACGGAGATACAAAATTTAGGAAAAAAGTTGCCTGTAATATGCTATAAGTGATATATCCCAATTTCTTGTTTAGTACACAAAGGTTTTATTCTATTTATTATGTAACTGCTGAGGTATTTTTCATTTGGCCATGTTGCTTTGTGGCATGGCTTGGTGTTATACCAAGCAAGACTTTAACTTAATACATACATGCCAACCTCCCCACCCCAACCCCTTGAGAGGCATAAGTATAATTATTGCTATTACAAGTGTTGAAAAAGCATAATTTGGGCTTAAAAAGTGTAATCAATATATTACATGCTAGAATTACAATTTACAGAAAGTGTGAATAAGATACACTGTTACAACTACACCACTCCCTCGATAACTCGCGCCCTGATAACTCATGAACCAGCTTATAACACGGGGTCAGGCATGGATCCCATTTTTTAACCAGAATATACCCAAAAACTGATCCCTATTTATTGAACTTGAAGAAAATCGCGATCAAAATTAGTAATGGAAACTTTGATGTATCGCTCGTTTTATCGTCGAAAACAGTAGATAGGACCTGAAATTTTAATCAACATAATGAAATATCAAATTTAAAAAATAAGGCATACAATTTTTTTTCATTTTCTTTGCAAACGGTCCTACACTGCAATTATTGATATGCAAGGAAATTTCGATCACTGAAAATGTCACTTACGCCGAGTGGAGGCAGTACTTTAATAAACAAATACAAATAAATATTTTTTTTTATCAATTTAAATTTATGTTCCAGTTCTATCTTTTAGTTCATTTTAAGTGTAATCATCATAAATGCAATGTGTCCTCTTGTAATTAGACGTAAAATGTGTCAATCTACCGTAACAGCTATGTCTGCGAGAGTTTCTCTGAGAACCTGATTAGGTGCCGACCGTGTTTTGATAACTGATGTGCAGAAGTATTTTTTGTATTGTTCCACTGAATTAAAAGCTGGCCTTTTTTGTATTATCACGTAAATTATGTCTTTTGAATCAAATGAAGGAGCTGGAATAAAAGAAAAGTGAAAAGGCATGAAAATCCTACAAACTTAAAATCTAGCAGCCCCAGTCATATGTCGGATGAACTCATTTCAGTTGATCAGTTGAACACTGTTATAAATGTTATTGTGTATGTAACATAAACTACCTTAAATTAACTGACTCGTTGGTAACTGTGATCAAAGATAGCAAGGCAACCAAGCTAAATGAATACTTCGTAAAATAAAGAGCTTGGTTTCAAAGATATGGACTATTGTGGGCAAGCGAGTTTCAGAGAATTCTTGAACTGACACTTAGAGATATCCTCAAGGATGATAAGAAGTTTTATTATTACTTCCAATAAAATCATGACATCAATACTGTACTAACTGAACAATATAAAAAAAAATCAGATTCGGCGTAGACAATTGTCTCATGAAATAAATTTCACTTGTTAAAATCCTACAAACTTAAAATCTAGCGGCCCCAGTCATATGTTGGATGAACTCACTTCATTTGATCAATCACTGTTATAAATGTTATTGTGTATGTAACATAAACTACCTTAAATTAACCGACTCATTGGTAACTGTGATCAAAGATAGCAAGGCAACCAAGCTAAATGAATACTTCGTAAAATAAGGGCTGTTCCATTAAAACATACATGGGACAGGGGGAAGGCAGTTTTGAAATTGGGTAGCCACCCATAGATGTGATTTAGGCCTTTCAGGACCCACCGATAGAATCGATTTAACAACAAAACCACCAACCGATAGAAGTTTTTTGTTGGGGTGGCGGGATACATTAGGAAAATATTTGACTCATAGAAAGCAAAGTCTAAATATTATTTTATTCATGATATAGCATATAAAATGCAATTATGTCAGGGTTTGACACTAACTTTTTTAAATTGGAAACCTGCAGGAATTCCTGCTTTTGAAAAATGGTGGTCCTTCTGACTGATATAAGGTCCTTTTTGTTTATGGATCTACTTAGTGAAAAACAATGTATAATTTATACAATAAAATAAAACACACATACAAGGTTGTTATTTTATCAGTTTACATTAAATTCATCAATTTATATGCTTTGTTTTGTAATGCTGACAAATCTTGAGCAAGGAAGTGATTATCATCTACATAATCATCATTGTCATAAGCAGCATCAATATCACTGTCAGATGCACCATCAGTTCCCATTGCAACATTCTTTTTCATCCATTCATTCCCATATCTCTCTGACATAAGGCCCATTATAGCAAGACTGATGGTTTCACTGTCTACCTTGGGTACATTTTTTATACCAAAAAAATGAATTTAAACCTAAGAAGAAATAGTAAATTATTGAATTAACAGAATTAAATAAACTAGAACGGGTCTAATTTTAAATTGGTTTAAGAGCTTACATAAATTTATTATAAATGGAACGGATCTTAATTTAAACTTGCATTTTATAGTTTAAATTCAAAAGTATAAAATGAAACTTTATAACATTTACCTTTCACTTGAAAGAACATATACAATTTCTGCCTCTTTGTTAAACGTGTCAGTGGAGCAATCACTAATAACTGAGAAACAAAAATGACTGGAGGAAATGATATGGTCCTGTTCTGACCCTACGATTATGGGCAATAGCCCTGATAAATTTCTGACAATATTTGTCCATCAGGTAGGTACTGCCTATTTCCAAACCTTGTCCAACTCACATAATTTCATATAGTATATGGGCGTCCATGTTTCTCAAAAAAATGAGCATTTCTAACAATGACAAGTAGTTTTTCAAAGGCTGCTTTATTCAGCAAAATAACAGACTCCTCACTTTCAGAACAGCCAGGGGTTGCCGTTTCAGCTCATGGGTTCTGATTGTACCAATTATAAAGTTGCTGCAGCCAACTACAAATGTTCCCAATAATATTATACACAAAACAAACTGAAAATGTCATCTTATCCTTCTTCTTGCTGTGGGTTAGCCACGTAACTTCCTGCTTCCACTTATCTCGTAATTTTCTTTCTCTTTTGGTTTTATCGTACACACGTATTTAGAGTTTCTTGTCTTGGGGTGGGGGTGGGGCGGCAATTGACACCATAAAAAATCTCCACATTTTTCAAACACACGAAACCACAAAAAATCAGTATCCTAAGCGCTAGATGCTCTTATATGATTAACAAAGTAAGTGCCCAAATGACAATATATGGCAGGCGCCCAAACAACAATGATAATTTGGATTAAATGGCATAGGAATGATCTTTGTATTAACTTCATTTCCCTTTTGATTTTTGTCATGTTTGACATGTTTATAATTTAAAGAAAGATTTATACGATCCTATAACATAGGATAGATATATTTTTAATATCCACAGTCTAAAATTGCAGGCAACACAGACCACCAAGCTTTAGGAAAGTGGTGGTCCTTCTGAATATCAGGTGGCCTCAGGTCAGCGGACCTGCGTTAGACTTTGTTAAGTATGTACATTTCTGGCTGAGAGTCAAAAACTGGCACATTTGAGTGATGATTGATACTTATAAAAGTTGTTAGGGCTATGTAAAGAGTACTTAACATGCCTAGGTGTATATTGCAAAACCATGACATGCATGCAGGATTGCTACAATGTCAACATTCTACTTTACTCTTGTCTTTTTCTTTAACATTTAGCACATCTGAAATGCTATTAGCATGGACAGTCACTCCTCTGCCTTAAATGCTGTTCTACAACCACTCTACTCTGTTTGTAGATGTAAAATGTGATAGACAAGGTCACCATATACTGATCTATTCTACAAAATTATGCATGGTTCTGTATGCCTTATTATTTATAGCTGTAAGTGGTCTAAACAATACTTCAAAACAGCATTCAATTTAACATCTTTATTTCAAAATATATTACCAAAATGATTTCTTACATCATTGTTAAAATGTTGTGTTCCAATGATTAACAGGATAAAGACAATAAATTGTCCAAACTTCACTTAAGGAATTCAAGTTTGTCAAGAATATGAATGACCACTTGCAATTTGAGACCCAGTAAAGTTAACCAACAAACTTTGAACAAAAGATGTTGTTCATGACAACTCCATCTGAAACAAAGCTAACACAAGCAGTGTTGACCCTAACCCTTGTATCTAAATCCACATTTGCCATCTTACAGATCACAAATAAAAGTACATGTACCTAGATCATAGCAACAGGCTCATGGCAGCAAATGTGATTTCAAAAACTGAATGTTCTGGATAAATGACATGTTGGTACTTCAGTTACATGTTTGACATTAATATGTACAACAATGACAAATACTAAATCTGAAATTTCATAAACATCAATAAATGGCATCTATAAATGGCATAATTTCATCTCTGAACATGTACTTGGGTAATTTTAAACTACTGAAACAAAGATAACAGAAATAACAATAGAACCAGAAAACCTTTTTCTTTCAACATTTTTTTATCTTGACAATTTTATGGGATTCATCATTTC
Organism: Megalonaias nervosa; assembly: GCA_016617855.1. NCBI lineage: Eukaryota > Metazoa > Mollusca > Bivalvia > Unionida > Unionidae > Megalonaias > Megalonaias nervosa. The sequence goes on along the minus strand of JAECUM010000863.1, from coordinate 108,314 downwards.
TAAATTGAAAATAAGATCTTTTTAAAACTGGCAAATTTTTCAGAAAATCCCCTTCATACATCTTAATGCCTTGGGCTCACAGGGGTTGATGCCTGTATAATAAGAAAAGAATAAGCACTATTAAAAATTTGAACTATGTGAGATAACCCCTATGACACACATACATAAATCCTGAACATAATCAGTCTGTGCTCTGTACTGGTTACTAGTGTTGTAACTATTTTTCATGTTGTGATACCAAAATGTGACCCCACATTTCAGCAGAAGTGAACAAGATATTGAAATATATGACAAATAACACACTCTTCATTATTATTTATCTACATGTGACATAACATGTCAGTGTACAAGCTGAATGGCTTTTAAAACTACCTGCTGTTGAAGGAAACTCTGTTAACACCTCTGTATTATAAACATGAACCCCCCTCACCAATTGGATTGGTAGTGCGATCAGAGTAATACCATACAGTCTTTTGTTGAAATACATACACATACCAATTTTTATTGTAAAAGTTTTAACAGGAAATCCTTCAAAAGAAAATTTTTGATATTTTGTACAATTTAGTAATGTTACCTAAATAAAACAACTACTGTTTGAATTTGTACCTGTTGGCTACTTACTGATTACTCCATTCTGCATCAAGTACTGAACTCTATTTGGTGGTCTTTTTTTTAAGAGCAGCACTTGCATCATTGATGGCAGTTTCTTCCTCTGTAACCTTAAGTTCATCTTTTGTATCTTATTTATCAACATGAATAGAAGTTGGTTAGTAGTAAAGTTACAAATTGGTCCACCACAATGTTGCTTGATATAACAATACTGACACTTTCTAGTATTTCTGTCTGAAAAAAAAACAACAATAAAATGGCATCTAGGCTATGATAGAAGCAGCGGCTATATTTTGAAACTTTAAAAAGAAGTCTTTCAAATGGAAGCACATTCTACTGATCAATAAAAATTTATAGGAATCGAAGATAAAACCATTTCTTCTATTTCACTGTTAAGTGCTGAAACTACTTGGTTATTTAGTGATTTAGCACCAGGGCATAGTAATAAAGTGCATTGCCCATGTTGGCATTGATGGGGGGGTAAAGTACTTTCAAGCTTGTTTGTGCATGTGTGCATGTGTGTGTGTGTGTGTGTGCATACCAGAGATATAACAGTTTGGTGCAAGCACATGTCCAATGATTAAATAAATACTGCAAGGGATTAGCCATTATCAAACTTCTATGGTCAAAAATGGTGCAAAATTCCTATTCAGTTTCTGACAGTAAAATTTTGTACTATTTAAAATAAAATAAACTGGATATCAATTTTTTAAAAAACAATAATAAAAATTTCACGCAGCCATTCCATTCCTAACATTAATATAAAAAAACAAATGACTAAAACTATTTTTTCTCATCATCACTGCTGGCCTAATAAGAGTTATTATTCCAGGTGAGGATAAGGGGCTGTCCATTTCGTACATTTGAAAACTGCCATTTTTTACCTCCTCCCCCAGTTGCAGGGTGGACTTTTTTCTAACCCATCCTCAGTGTGAACGTATACATTTGCTTAGTACCCCCCTTCAAACACTGTCAATTTGTCTGCATTTCAAACAAAAAGGGAGTTTCTTTAGTAACATGGTCTCCATATTTGCATGATCAAGTCCCTGTTTTCAAGCAACAGATTTGATCATTCAGTGTGTTTGATAATCTTACTAATTCCACACATTTTGGAGTTAAATTTTTATTTGTCCATTATTTCTAAAAATATTAAAACTGTACATTGCAAATACTGGATGGAGATGACACAGTTCTGACTGCCATGCATCATCCATCCTAGAAACCAGAAAAGGGCACATGGGCTAATCTAGCTGCTTACAATTAACTTATCAGTTATATATGTACTATTAAAAAAAATACCAGTGAAGACACTTCTCTCCCTTTTCGCACAACTTGTATGGCCATAATCAGACCCACTTAATATGCAACTGCAGTACACGGAATGATTGACTGCCCTCTCATTGGTCAATTGAAAATGATGTACTGCACTTATTTATAACTTATCTTCTTGATACTTTTCATTTTTAAAATTGGTAAGGGGCTACAAACAAATTGGAAAGTACAAATACTATCAGTTGTTTCTTGCTGGCTATGGCAAATAGGTTTTATTGTAACTTTAATAAAGTTTTTGTTATTAGATGTGTATGTACTGCTTGGTCTTATCCCCACCCACACATATTCAAACTTAACCCCCCCAATGTGTACATACAAAATGTACAGTACTCAACAAAACAAAGTTTAATACAAAGTCAACATAAGATTCACATTGAAACTAATATACATGAACTAAAAAATTTACCACTAGTGCATTCATTATGAAAATTATTCAAGTGAGTAAAAATTAGGCATGGAGTGTAAAGCAGCAACTATGTTATGTGCTATGTATATTTGGAGATGATATACATAGCAAAAAATGGTGTACTGTCCAAATGTTTATCAACTTGACATGCACATAGCAAAATCTAAACATAAAGTCAACAATGTTTAATTCAACTTGCAACTGTGGTATCATTGTGCTTACATATTTTGGAGAAAATGAGATGACTGGATACTAAGCAGAAAGTTGTAATAATCATCTACTTGTATACAAGCCACAACTGACCACATTGTTAATAAATACTTGCATGGTTATGACCACAACCAATGAAAATAAGAACTTACATTTTAATTAGGTATGGACAGTATCACTTATATGCAGAAATAACTGGAAGATTGGGTGAATAATGATCTATTACTAACCAACTCATTGGTTTCAAGATAATTTTCTCATTTTTGTTCTATAACTTTAACTTCCTTTCCATATATTGCCATTTATTACAATAGTTCCGAGATTTCTTTTAAACTGCCACAGTAATTAAACATAATGCAACTGAATTCATGAAACTAGTTCATTGAAATTGTCACATAAGATACTTCATACAAACATACAACAGTAATGCCAATGGTATTATTCTCTGCGCTTCTTCCACTGCAATTTTAAAGTGCCATCAATCAGATTTTTCCTCTGATAACCGTTAAATAGTCAAATTTTGTCAAGCTGTATTCCAAAACATCGGAATTAACTATTGGAACTGGACTTGGATTGAGTACATGTTGGAGTTAAAATATCCAACGAAGACTCCATTACACACAAGCAATCCTTTCTACCCCTTCAATCAATTAACTAATGCGAAATCTGCTCCACGCCGATTCTGTGTGTGTCGGTCATCTTGAGTTAATTGGGTGAAGACAAGTACGTGTTACAGGACACACGGTACTAATGGTATGGAAAAATGGGAACCAGCCTGGAAATGGGTGAATATTTAATAGAGTATATATAGGTTTGGGTGGCCAGGATTGATTAATAATGTAAGTTATGTTTTAGGAAAAAGAATCTTTTGAGAGCTTATCCTAGTTGTAAGTGAAAAAAAAATAGAGACATTGTTTTATTGATGGAATTCCAGTCCTTTAACAGTCTTGAGTTTGGAACACTCATTACTAAAATTAGCACCTGACTCTGGTGCGGAATTGAAAGCACATGTTTCAAACACATGCAGGTCCAGAAAATGCCACGGCTCATATCCTTTCCTCTACACAGAAGCTGACATCCAGGTTTCATCTATACTGATAAATATAGGTTTGATCATGGGCACTCAGAAATTTTAAGTTACTGAATTTTTAATATCATGGTGTTTGCATAGATTTACTATGGGAACTGAATTAGTACCGTGACTCCTACAATGCCAATGGCTTTTGATCGACAGAAACGAGCCTATGACAACAACATTCGTAATGACTGAATAAACAGAATTTCACTAGTCTCTTAACACTTTTTGATTAGCTTACTGAAAAAAATAACAGAACTTACCTCTAAGGCTGTCAATTATTTCTCAAGGCTTTGCTTTCTCAACCAAATACCGACTTTTTCCCCTGTCGAAAACATGTTTCACCGCCATAACTGTTACAATACGGCTACATTAGGTTCTTTTCGCAGCGTGCATCGGATCTGACTGATGCAAACCAAGTCTCACGAGACTAAAATTGATAGTGCAGAATTTACACTTGAATTCTATAAGGAGATTTATTTTAAAAAATCGGCTAGTCTTCCTATGATTGAGAAAATAAAGACAGATTTTCACTGTTTGTGATTAGTAAAACTACAACTGCAGATCACGTGGTAGGCTTTCCCGCCCTATTTTATAGCTGACCAATGACAACATTTTATAGTTTGTTGTCCGTTCAAAGGAAATAGGCCTTTTCTTGATGGGAACAAATACGGCGTGCATAACATAAAATACGAATTTAATAACTGGGTATCTAAAGTGGAAGTTTTTTTATTATGTTTAGGTTGCACTTTTAGACAGACCTACAGAACCGGTTATACCAACCACCAATAGAAGCGATTTTTATTGAATAAACAACCTGGGACAGAAGCAATTTTGAATCGAGACCACCCTGGGACAGATGTTTTTAAAAGTGCCGTCCCCGGGTCCCATGTATGTTTTAATGGAACAGCCCTAAAGAGATTGGTTTCAAAGATACGGAACATTGTGGGCAAGCGAGTTTCAGAGAATTCTTGAACTGACACTTAGAGATATCCTCAAGGATGATAAGAAGTTTCATTATTACTTCCAATAAAATCATGACATCAATACTGTACTAATTGAACAATATAAAAAAAAAATGAGATTCAACATAGATGATTGTCTCATGAAATAAATTTCGCTTGTTTTTGAAAAAAAGGAAACTTGTTTGGTGGTGTATCGACTGTTAGTCTAGTTTCCCGCTCTTTTGACTCCTGATTTGGCAGGATACTATTAAATACCACTCCGGGAACCAGACTCATCAAGAAAACAAAAAGCAGTGACGGTTGTTGAAACCAGTTGGGACGATCTCACATGTTGGACATTTTGAAAAAAAATTTATTTCAACAGAAAAAGGAACAACTTCATTAGAAAAAGCGCATTATTAAAACTTATTATCGATGTGATTGTAAAATGAGCATTTAGTCATTAAACGGCCCAGTTCCCTAACCCAGACCCCACCCCCGCTGTTTTCTCGAAGTCTAATCAAATTTTTTCAACTTTTGGAGGTCCCTCGGTAACTCGCGCCCTCGCTTATAGTGCGGTCTATGTTTGTGGACCCAGTTGTGCGCAAGTTATCAAGGGAGAGGTGTAACCTGGTTCAGCAGCTGGTCAAAATTCACAAAGGGCAAAATCAATATGGATTAGAATCAGAATGCAAACACAAAATGTACTAAAAAATTATTTATATTCAGCACTCACTTTAACTAGTCTACATGTGTAACTTTCGCTGAATGATCGCAATCTGGAATATTGTAATGATCATCGTCAGGTTAGAGTGCTGTAATACATTATTCTCACTTTCTTCTTTTAAAGTTTGGAAAGTGGTGTTGATTTGTCCTTTTTACAGATCTGACATATTTTGAAGTTTCAAAAGATCCATCTGCTCTAACATTTTCTGTCAGATAACATCCACAATTCACCCACTGTAAAGCATTTCACTTAACAACTGGCGCCTAGCTTATCAATGAAATGAATCTGTGAGACAAAGTTCACATATGAAGAAACCCGTATGTTTTCTTCAAAATAGATCATGTACAGTTGCTATCAATAGCAAATAAGGAAAGTACTCTTATGCTATTCTTACGCAGCAGTCACCTTTTTAAGAATATTCTGAAATTTATATGATTGGAATTAAAGAGATGATAATAAAAATGACAAAAACAATGTTTTATTGCTTTATTTTTATTTATTTTTTTACTGTAAGAAAAATGCGTAATCCATATTTAGTCTAGCATAAGACGTAATTTGGTGAAAAAAAACAATGATTATGCCAAAAGCATAATGGTTGGCATGTATGTTAATAGCTCTACATCAGAATTTATTTAATTAAATGACAAAAGATGACTTACTCTGCTTATTAATGAAAATTCTGCCGTCTTTATCAGCATTGGTCAACGCCTGTAAGAAGCCCTCTATGTGCATCAGAGGAGAACTCATTACAACAGCTTCGAATTCTGGTGACCCAGTATCAGTTGGTTTACCTGATATAAAACAAAAGGAAATAATACATGTATCCACAAAACACTGCCACCACTACTACCATGCAACTGAGGGGCAGAGTGCAAAGTCAAACAGGGGACATAACTCTAAAATTTTATTGGAAAATTCTGAAAATCAAACTTGGCCAAGGTCTTCTTAGTGCAAAGCCTCAGACCAAAGTTGTTTTCAATCCATTAAGTCCTTCTGAAGACATCATGTGGAAAATAAAGGACAAAGATTTAAACTGAATAGAGCCATAATACTGTACAATATTTCCAAAGAAACAAACCAGTGATAATTAAAATTTGCCTACTCTTCTTTATGTAACGCTTCTGACCAAATTTCTTCTGGTTTCAAATAAGATCTACAAAAGGTAATGCAAAAATAAGGAAGGGCAAAGTTTCTAAGTCAAAGATGACTGTAACTACAACAAATTTGCCATAAGCATTGAAACTACAACAAATCTGCCATAAACAGTGAAATGTTTAAAGGTAAATGTTTAATGTAAAGCCCAAAATCAAACTTGGTTGAAATCCATGAAATCCTTCAAAATTTCTTAAGTGAAAATAAACTGTCATGGATATTAGATGACATGGCAAGACAGGATAGTTGAACATGGGTAACAAAGTATGCCCCTTGATTGATATGATTGGTGCATAAGTAAGGTATGTGCTCACTGAACACCAATGCTCCATCACAATGCCTGAAAACTGGCCAAAATATAAAACTTACCTCTTGCCCAACAAAATGATCTATTGTATTGTATTGAATGAGTTGCATTATTTTACAAACAAATTCTCCTAACTACTGCAAATCACAGTATTTTACTGTTAAACATTTTTAGTACATTTTTAATTTTAACATTTTAGCGACATGCAACTTTTATTATGTTTTATGTTAGAATATTAGTAACATCCAACTTTAGCATATTTTTAATGTTAACAAAGCAACGACAAGAAGTTTTAGGAAATTACAAATTAGCCAAAATGAATAATTTTTGCTGCATATTTAACCTACTTAATGAGAAGTAAGAATGAAGTGAAGCGGTTTTATTCCAAAAAGATATTAATAAACTGCTCATATCATGAATTACTGCCAACAATTAGGGATATTAAAGCAAGAGGACCTGGACCTGCATGTCAAGCCTGCAATCAAAGCAATGCTGTAAAACGTGTGATCTTGATGCCAGTGTCATAATGTTGAGTGAGCATATCACTAAATGAATGGTCCTTGCTTCATGATAATTAATTCATCCAAAGTAAATTAAAATATCTTAAAACAAACTTCAACAAATTATTTTTAAAGACTGAGTTTGATCCCAAGGACAGTAAGGTGACTGAATGTGACACAGAATGTCTGCAATGTCCCACTTTCCCACTTGTGTTTAATGATTACATAATGCTAATGCTGCTGCTGCTGCTGCTGGAACAGTGGCTGCCATGTCTCACTTTCACTTTAATAGGCTTCACAATAAAATGTACAGCCCAAACATCAATTAGTACTTTTTATTCTTCAAGTAACAGCCAATATCCATCTGTTTAGTTGATGGTTTAAACACTGGTACGAGATGTCACTCACAACACATGGCACAACAGTCTCTCTAGGTGAACACCAGCCTTGTTAACATACATGTATACCTCATCACATAATTTTACAGAGAATAAAATGTTAGCAAACTTTGTTTGCTCAAAAATGTAATGATCACCATAGTAGTGTGATGTACAGTATTCCACCCACTAATACATCATGTAATTTACAGTACTCTATCAGCTGATACATTATGTGATGTACAGTATTTCATCAACTAACGTATCAGGTGAAGTATGGTATTCTATCAGCTGATGCATTGTGATGTACCATATTCCATCAACTAATGCACCATATAACATAGAGTATTCCATCAGGTGATATATTATGTGATGTACCCTATTCCATGAACTAATGCACCATGTAATGTAGAGTATTCCATCAGGTGATATATTATGTGATGTACCCTATTCCATGAACTAATGCACCATGTAATGTAGAGTATTCCATCAGGTGATACATTATGTGATGTACCCTATTCCATGAACTAATGCACCATGTAATGTAGAGTATTCCATCAGGTGATATATTATGTGATGTACCCTATTCCATGAACTAATGCACCATGTAATGTAGAGTATTCCATCAGGTGATACATTATGTGATGTACCAAATTCCATCAGCAATATACATCACGTGATGTACAGTATTGCATCAACTAATAGATAATGTGATGTACAGTATTGCATCAACTAATAGATAATGTGATGTACAGTATTGCATCAACTAATAGATAATGTGATGTACAGTATTGCATCAGCTAATAGATAATGTGATGTACAGTATTGCATCAGCTAATAGATAATGTGATGTACAGTATTTCATCAACTAATGCATTTTCTGATGTATAGCATTCCATCTGATACATTATTGAGGTATCATATTCCATCAGCTACATACATCATGATTTACAGTATTCCATCCACTAATGCATCATGTGAGGTACAGTACTGATGCATTATGTGATATACAGTATTCTATCAACTAATGCATTACGTGATCTACAGATTTCCTTCAACTATACATCATGTGATTTTACAATATTCCATCAACTGATACATTATATGATGTACATTATTCCATTAACTAATGCATTACATGATGTACAATATTTTACCAAATATATATCATGTAATTTTAGAATATGCCATCAACTGATACATTACATGATGTACAATATTCCATCAACTGATATATCATGTGATGTACAGTATACCATCAACTAATGCATTACATGATATACATTATTCCATTAACTAATGCATTACATGATGTACAGTATTCCATCAACTATACTTCATGTGATTTTACAATATTCCATCAACAGATACATTATATTATGTACAGTATTCCATTAACTAATGCATTACATGATGTACAGTATTCCATCAGTGCACTATAGGGCCAAAAAACAAAACAAAATATGTTTGTTTCTGGTCAGCCAACTGTTCCTCTTTTTTGGTGCCGACCCAAGCACCACCCCACCCCCCAGCAAAAAAAACAAATAAAAAATTCTTTTTAAAATTTTAACCCAGTACTTGAAGCACTTAGTACATGATATACACTTATCATGAAGAAAAAAACCCTACCTACCTACCCTAGTTCTACAATCAGTGCAATAAGAAACATGGCTATTGGGGGCCTAACCACAGCATTACTGTTCTAACAATAATGTGGAAATTATCATATACCTGGAAAAATATTCTATAAAATTAATTCTTGTGTGAGTGTTGTCTTCAACTGTATTGACCACAACTTTGTATTAACTGCTTTAATGTATGGAAAAAAAATGCCTGTGTGTAAAAGGAAGCATTTTATTGAAACAGCTTCCAACTTTGTGAATGGAACTACAAATATAGTTCACAAAACTTAACTGCTGCAAGCTCGAGCCATGTAACTCAAAAGACCCTGGTCCTTTCCTAATACTTGTTAAATTAAATTACCTGGTTATTTCTTTTTTTGTTAAGGTGCACTAAGAGAAAGGCGAATATGGAGCATTTTGATTAAGAGCTGACTGTAATAGGCAAACATTTATAATGACTCCATAAATGAAAGGCCCAAGTTGTTCTGAGGTCACTCACCAGGCTGACATCTGCCTAATAAACAAATGGCTGAGAAATGCTGTTCATCGCACAGGTTATGAAAACAATTGCTTCACGGTTTGGGAGTTTTGGGAATTCGGTACAGCATTAGATTTGTAGTGCAGGGATTGCAGGTTTAGTATCCATGCAAGCTAGCCCAGATTAGCTGCCTCAGTGTATCCTTGGGTAAGGCATACAGCTCACATTTCCTCATCATGAAAAAGTCAAGTCTGTTCATAATGCTATTAAAAATCAATCAACTGATCATTCTTTTTTTTCCTTTCATCATCCATATTTGATGGCACATCAGCATCATTGTACAATACTTAATAGCCATTCTGTCAAACTCAAATTTTGTTGATCAGTTACTTTATATCAAGTTCTTTTTTTAAATGTTTAGTTTTTGAAAGTCTCAACATGTTTCATGGCAGATCAGTATCATCTGTATAAATCAAAACAGCCTAAACTAGGTCAGTGTCTGCTAAATTTGGTAACTTCTGTTAAGTGATTTTCATTGAAAGTTTTTTTTTCTAACTTTTTAATTTAGGGCCATACTTGATGGTCAATTGGACTCAACCTGTGCAAATCTAAAAGCCCCAATGTCAGAGTGCTTTCTGTCAAATTTGTTTAAATTCTGGAGAGTAGCTTTTTGAAGAAGTCATTTAAGTAATTTTACATATTTAGTAAGGCTGGCTCAGTGGTTAGCATGCTTGACTCACCATCAAAACAGTGCGGGTTCGAATCCTACCGTCAGATCAGTCCCTTTAAGCTACCTTGGTGTTGTCCCCAGACACGGCACATTATTCCAGTTGCCTCAGAACTAAATAATCTAAGCACCAAACCAAACATTTTTAGAGGCCCTATTTTATGGCAGATCAAATTTGTTCCACTTTATATTGGAGTGCTTAAGGTCCAATTTTATCAAATTTGTTCCACTTTATATTGGAGTGCTTAAGGTCCAATTTTATCAAATTTATTCCACTATATTTGAGTGCTTATGGTCCAATTTTATCAAATTCAGTTCAGCAGTTCATCCAATTATGGACAGTTGTTTCTGCCGAGTTGTTTAAATGTTTTCCAATTTTGTTTCGAATTGAAGTTGATATGTGGCAGATCAGTATAATTAAAATAAAATTTAGAACCCTTCAAACTAGGATGCATTCTTTCAAAGTCTGTTAATCAACTTTTGCATACATGCCAACCCCACAAGATTTTTAAGCATAATTATTGTTATTATAAGTGGTAAAAAAGCATAATTTGGGCATAAAAAGTGTAATCTGTATATTACATGCCAGAATTACAGCATGTACAAAAATGACACATCTTTACTACTAACCTGGTTCTGTAGCTGGTAAAAATTCTTGTCACAGAGGGCAAAATTCATATGGATTAGAACCAGAATAAAAGCACAAAATATCCTGAAAAATTATTTATATTCAGCACTCACTTCATCTAGTCTACATGTGTAACTTTTGCTAATGATCATGAACTGCAACCCTGCAATGATCATGGTGAGGTGCTCTGAGTGCTGATCTACATTACTCTCATATTCTTCTTTTAATGTTTGTAAAACAGTGTTGATTTGTCCCTTTTCTGATCTGACATGTTTTGAAGTTTGAAAAGATCCATCTACCCTAATAATTTCCATCATATAACATCTACAACTCACACTGTAAAGCATTTCACTTAACATTTTGGTGCCATTATCTTAAAAAATATTGTTACAAGTCTATGCTCTTAAAATAAGTAACAGAAAAGAGTGAAGACAACAAGCTTTGTAAAATTTAACAAATAACTTATTTCCCAAGAATACAAAGTGAAAATTTAAGAAAAAATAACTTAAGGTTTTTACAAATTAAATCCAAAACTAATCCAAGAATTAAAAATAGAAGTCCTAGTAATCAAGAGTCCTGAATGAAACTGAGTTTGAGACCTGATGAAATCCAAAATGGAAGGCGATGATATCTGTTGTGGTCAGCAAAGTGCTGTTGTGTCAGCAGTCCTTTGTTGAATCACAGAAAATATTATTCAAGTTTTGAATTCAGTATAACTTCCAATGTCTTTATCCAAGAATTTTGGCAGAGCACATATATATTTCCAGGGAAATGAATCACTTGAATTCAATAATTTGAAGAAAAAAAAATTCAACCCAAACTGGTCACAACATAATAACAACTTAACATGTCAATTGTTTGTAACCCAACTAACAAACCTCTATCAAAACAACAGTTATACGCCTAACTAAGAAGCAAAACAGATTCCCGGATGAGGGTCAAAAGTTCATTCTTCTGAAAAAAATATAAGTTTGTAACAACTGATACATGCTACTTGTCACGTAATCCAGGTATGACCTTGACTTAACTTAATGATTCTTACTCTGAAAAAGGAAAAACAATAACAAAAAAAGTTGTTTACCAAAACTGTCACTGATTTTGAAATGAGGTCAGCAACTAGATACAGTGTTTCTATTATTAGTTGTTTACGTCAATGAAATTAAAAATTAAAAAAAGTCAATCAGGTCAAACAGAAATGAACTCAATTTTGGATAAGATCAAGTCCAGTAAACTATGTTACATTACATTAGCATGTAATGGAATTAAAAAATTTAAAACTAACAAACAAACAATTAAATTAAATATACATAACAATATTGACTAAATCACTAACTAGCATATCAATAAAATGAATCTATTTCACATGGAGAAACACATCTGTTCCTTGGAATGGGGTCATATACAGTTGCTATAAATAGCAAATAAGGAAAGTGACCATATGCTATTCTTACTCAGCAATCGACTTTTTAAGAATATTCCCAAATTTATGAATGAAATTAAAAAGATGATAATAAAAATGACAAAAACAACTCTTTTATTGCTTTATTTTTATATCATTTTTTTTATGTAGCAGAAAAGCGTAATCCATAATCCATATACAGTTTAGTGGAAAACATGATTTGGTGTAAATAAGTGTAATGATTACGCCACAAGCATAATGGTTGGCATGTATGCTTTTGAGATGTTGTTTAAGCTTTTTCTATTCTGTAGTAACAATAGCCATATTTGATGGTGTTATCAGCATCATTTGCATAAATCTGAAAGTTTCTGCAAGCTAAATCTGGTTGAAATTGGCCCAGTGGTTTCTGAAAAGCTGATAATAGCAAATGCTAACTGACAATGGACAGTTGGATGAAGCAAAACAGATGCAAGACCATACTGAAAGCTTGCTTGACCTTTCACCTAATGGGCTAATTATTCTCATGTTTTTCAAGGAAAACAAAAGTTTTATAATTTTAACTAGCATGTTTCCATGTGACAAAGATGCCCCCTGCCAATATGATGCAAATAAAGTATTAAATTCTAAGTTAAAATGGGCAATAACTCTATCAGAAAATGATAAAAATTAATCTGACCTAGGTCTTGTTACTGTAAAGCCTCATATCACACTGTGTTTCAATCACATGACTAATATATGAGAAAAAAAATCATTACTGAACAACACACATAATATTCCATATTTTTATCACTGCAGAGATGCTGCCAGGATTTTATTAAGATGAGAGAGCTCCCCCTTGTCACAAAAATAAGGGAGAAGTAGAACAAGGAGTGGGATGAGGAAATGGGCAAAGTTCAATATTTGCCTAACACTTCCAAATCCATCACTCTTTCTTCCTGCTCCACTCTGTTAGATCCCTATTGAAATCAAAATCATTAAGAGATGTCACCTCTAGTTGTGTGAACATTAATCTGCTGATTGTTTCTGAGCTTAATCCATTCCTTTTGATTGTTTTGAGCTTAATATGTTCCTTATCTGTGAATGAATATTGTCCTGTCTTGTGAACCCCTTTCATAGTCTGCTGTCTTAAGGTGCATATACACAGCTATTGTTGCCAGCAGTACCAAGATGGGAAACTTTTCTATGGTTATGTGCAATTTTCTACAGCTCACAGGTATTGTTTTTGGATACTTCAGTTCCAAAAAAAAAGATTTTTATTCGGCTCCAAAAACAGATTTTTCACTGACATAAACTCTGCCAATTTTTCACTTTCTTGAATCTGTGCTTTACTGACTACTATGCCAGATTTACTATCTGTTCTATAATGTTAGATTTTTAGTCCATTATGTCATAATCTTCTTGTTTAGACAGTGGTATTTTGATCAAATAAATATCTTTAATTTCATTTTTAGATTCTTATTAATTTTATAATAACCCATACTGAGCTATATTGATTTGCAGCACAAAATCCTGCAGGGCTAAACTGTTTGAGGAAAGAAATGTTTTTATCCAGATAGCATGTATATCTGACTTGTAATTAACGCCATTTTCAGGTTCAAAATCATTCAAAGGTATCTCCATTAACACTTTCCGAGCTCCAATAATCTGATTATGATATACTTCATAACTTTAAAATAAATTCCATTCATCACTATCATCAGTATCTGATGAACTAAATCATTATCTATGATCCATGCTGGGAATCAGCCATTTGGGGTTTTCTAGGTAGTCCATATTATAAACGCACATTTGTAAAACTTCCTTGATGCTTGTTCCAGGGCCAAATGTGCCAATCAAAATTAGTTTAACAACCATTCATGTCAAAACAAAGACCCCAGATGTATCAACAGTTACTAGCACAGACATATCAGGACCAGCATTACAATACCTTTACCAGCATGATTTCACTTCAAGAGTGAACAGCTAAATTAAAAATTTTATACTGAGCCAAGTACATTTTCATATGTGTAACTTTAAACTAATTTCTGGCAGTTCTCGCACATCACTGGTCTCTTCTCATGTCACTGTATACTAAGTCACTGATAATGTTAACACTGAAGTGTACATCCATGTGCCAAAAATACATTTTTGAAAAAAATAACTGAAAAGTACAAATTATAACAACTCAGAGATAATGAAGCCCATTTAAAAGCAGCTAATCAAATTACCTGATGTTGTTTGACTAGAAGAGTTTTCTCCTTTGGAACTAATTGACTTCAGGAAATTAGTTACAGCAGATCGGGCTGTTTCTTTTTTTTCTGGTTCTAAAATGTAATAAGAAATCAGGTCTATTATAATATGCAAATTTATATATTTTCAGTTTGACTTCAAATTGAAATTGCCTCTACCACTACAAAATTTGGTACAAATAAAACAGCTAATAAATGTTAGAAATATCTAATTAATTTCTCTATTGTATTTAATTTTAATTGCTAATATTTTGTTACATAAATATAAAATCATATTTGTAGTTTTAAAATTTATGTTTGAATCATTATATGCTGTAGTGTTTTATTTCTTCTGGTAAGTGTCACTGGAATATATGGAAGACTTTTTTTGTTAATTAAATGTTGTGTACATTGACATAAAATATCCATCACTTCTTCATTCGTTCCCATCTTCAGTCTGGCTGACCATACTGTATATACAGTATTCCCTCACTATAAGGCACCTCAAAAATAAAATTAAGTGAGCTACCAGAGCTCTGTTTTCTAAATGTATAAAATATGTCAAGATATGAGGATCAAGCCTTTATGCAATCAACTTTATAGTTCCCATAAGCAGCATTATGAGTACTGGATCAACAACAGCAAAGGAATAATTCTGCATGACATTACAATGTTTTTTTATGAGAGAAATATTCAATCAACCCATACCTGAAGATCTGACTTCATTTTGATATCTTTCTGTGAAACCATGAAGCTGCAAAAGAAAACAGAATTCATAACTATGTTTTTGTAATACCTAGAAAACTCTGAGCAAATCTAACTCAGAGTTTAAAAAACAATCATACAATAGCATCCAAGAAAATATATAATAAACATTTTAAAATTTGTAAATGAAATATTAAGTCAAATGTGCGGAGGCATGTTATATATGATGTACTAAATGGAACTTAAATAATTCATTATTTTGATAATAAAATCATCTCACTTTATGTATTTTCACCAGAGTCCATCTTTGCATGAATGAACTGCTGTCATTACATGTTGAACATCTCAAGATTACAATTTACACTTGTATTTCATCTACAAACTATCAATTAAAATATTCTTTATTTCATCCTGAATATAAACTATCTCAGTTTTTCCATCTGATATGTCTGATTTAAAACTCTAATACATGATCTATGGTGAAAAAATTAATGAAAATGAATTCAGTTTATTGCACAAGGTAGTCATCAACTGAAATACTGAAGTTTTACTTCTGCAATTAGAAAAAATACTATAATTAATTACTAGGCTGTTGTGTCCTAAAAAGCACAAGTGCAAGGTTAAACCCACCTTTCTAGAAATCTGGCTTCCTTTGCAGAATCTCAGAACCTTGAACAGATTTATGTTATCCAGCTGGGACCGAAACAGGAAATCATTGATGGTGCATAATGAGGCAACTGCAAGAAAATTTAATTACAATCTGTATGATGACAATTAACAGGCTATAGATGAACCTGAAACATTTCACTCACAAATTCATGTACAAGCTGAAGTTACTTCTCTTCTAAGGTCAAAAATTATAATTAACTGTGGCAGCCATATACGAGTTCAAATTGACACCATCTTCATTCAGAGCCAACTAGATATCATAAGTCATCAATCTGACTTTCCATTTACAAGGAGAAGGAATGACAAAATTTTCAAGATGGCTGCCATGGTAGCCATACCGTCAGCATTTTAATTTTAAAAAAACTAGACATCATAACAAATCCTGTGTTGAAAATACCATGCTGACATGATTTTCCATTTTGGATAAAAAGCAATAAGATTTTCATGATGGCAGCTGCGATCTCCACAATGGTTATCAGACTGCACAAGTTTTATTCAGGACAAACTAGTCACCATAAGAAGACTCCCAGTGAAAACCCCATGCTCATATGATATTTTTTAAAGTGTAGTAGCAATAACAAGACTTTCAAGATGGCTGCTATGGTGGCATTGAATGTCAAATCACACTATCTCCATTTAGGACCACCTAGACCTCATAATAAGTCTTACAATGAAAACCAATATGGGGTAGCAAACATATTTTCAAGATGGCCACTGTGGTGGCTATGATGGCTATTCAAGCAGCACCATTTTTATTTAGGACCTACAATACATCATAAGAAGTCTACTGGAGAAAACCCAATGTCAATATAACTTTCAACTCTGGAGAAATGATAGCAACATTTTCAAGATGGCTGCAATACTGGACATCAGATTGGCCATTAGGACCAACTAGACATAACCATTAATTCAGGAGAATTAGTAACTACTAGGGTTTCTATAATGTTTAAAACAAAAATTCCAGGTCTTTTCCAGGAATGGAATCAAAAACATTTGGCTTAGAAAATATGCATTTTAAAATGAAAGCAATTTCTATTTTGACTCTTGTTTAATATCTGAACTCTTGTTTAATACCAAACCACAGGCTGTACCATTAGATATATTACCAAACCACAGGCTGTATCATTAGAAACAAGCACATTTACTGAAATTCATATCAACTGCAAGCAACTTGTTTTAATTTACAGAATAAAAATGTTAACTTTACTCTGCTTAAGTGCACATATTGGTGCAAAGAAAGACTTATAGAAAACCTTTTTTGTATGTTTTAAACAAAAAGTCCTTAAAATATTATTTACTGCTGAATAAAAAAGACTGATTTTTTTTTTAACTTCCGTGTGTGCTTAGTTTGTGCCTGGACATCAGTGTAATATATTTAATGCAGTCATTGTCAAGGACACCCAGTGCATAGGATTCTACATTGAAAATTGCCTCCATATGAACCAATGCAAATGCATGTGACTTGGGCTGGGCTTTTTTTTTAGTGCTAATGGTCATAGATCAGAAGAGCTTAAGAAATGGCCTATTGTCCATCTGTTGTCTAATATCCATCTGTCCAGTAGAACAAGCTTGTTTTCACTACTCCTTTTAAACTACTCGGAGGATTGTCAATATACTTTATGCACATGTTCATGTCTTGTCATAGTTGGTACTAAATGATCAGACATCCAATATGGCCAATGCATCAATAATCTTGAAATCTTTTTATCCAGGGTTCTCATGCTACTGGGAAATCAGAAGAGAAATGCAAAAAAGAATAAGTTTGTTCCCAACTGAGAGAAGTCCTTTAAATTTACATAAATTGCTCGAAGTCAGTAAGTAAACAGGAATTTTCAGCTACCACTCAATCACAGAAAATGATGTAACTGGGTCGTAAATGAACATATTACTTAAATTTATTGAGTCCTTACCAGAATTTTCAGCCACCACTTGATCACAGAAAAAGATGCAATTGAGTCATAACTGAACAGATCATTAAATTGATTGAGTCCCAACTAGAATTTTCAGACAGTGCAGAGCTCTTCCGATCATTGAGATACATTTATGCCATATGAATTATTTAGGTGCTTACTCTAAATATATTTGTACAGTAAATCCAAGCACTCAGGTGACTGGATTAATAAGTGTCATTATTTTTTTTGTGTAGACTGTATGAAGACCAGTCTAGCATCACAAATGTCAATCTGCAAGATATGATCTTGAGGAGTGCAAAAGCAAATAATGCTTTTCTTCCTAGTTCCCATTTTGATGTGCAAAGTTAATGGAAACGTACTGTGATAAATCTTTGCCTAATACTTGCAGTTCACACTGGGCACATGGCATTAAGCACTAATGTCAAACAGTAACCTTTGCCAACTCCAGCTTGTCTTGGCAGTGAATTTTACTCACAGATCTTTCATACTGAATAATCAATATAACTGTATTTTGTTTTGCAAAACAGTTCTACTTTGTCATCATTCATTTCTTTATTTTGTTTCCAACTTTAAAAAAAATAAAGGAATCCATAGATCTTGTCATGTTATAAGCGGGTTGCAAGTTGTCCAGGTGCAGATTAACAAGAGTGGTGCATCTGTTGAATTGCTGTATTCAAAGTCATTATATACTGATCGACTTTAATAGTGAAATTTGTGAATGTTCATTTCAAATTTGTTCAATAGCTCAGTCTATTCATAGGCTAGAATCTAAATGGACACTACAAGACTATGATGATTCCCTGTCAATGATAGGCTGATCCCAGCATTACAGTGTATGCTGGTCTGATCCCAGCTCAAGCAGAATCGGTGCTAGGCTCTTCCCAGGATTTGAGTGTATTCTGGGCTGATCGCAGATTAAGTAGGCTTTGTACTAGGCTGATCCCAGCATAACAGTGTATTCTGGGCTGATTCCATTTAAAGTAAATCTATGCTAGGCTGATCCCCACATAAGAGTGTATCCTGGGTTGATCCCAGATTAGTGGAATTGAGCTAGGCTGATCCCAACATGAAGATAGTATACTGATTTTTTTCCTATTTAAAACTGTATGAGAACTGTTTTAAACAGGAATGGCCTTTGTTATTAGCATAGCATGTGAGTGTCCAATTTGGGAAAATACACCACAGCCCATGGCACCCCGATGAGAAAGTACTGAAACAATAGCAACAATAACCTAAAGGCACACCCAACCATGGAGGCACCAATTGGTGGTGTCTGGGGATGGTGGCATTCCAGAACAAATCCATAAGATATAGTTAGATGCCAAGAGACTCCAAACCATTGTCTGTACACCCAAAAGCCAAAGAAGCAACCAATCACATGATACTCTACATGATCATGTAAAAGAACATCTACTTTGGTTGACTCTTTGAATTCAGCTACCAATGCTAACAATAGGTCGAGTTCTGATCATGCACACCATGTGTGATCCTCCAACAAACCCCATTTAGACAGCAAGTTAACTGGCTAATAATAGCTTCTTTCATGAATCTGTCTACCTCCCAATTTCAAGGTACATGTACAACACCCCTATATAAGTTTTAGTTTACAAGCAATTATAATTCTACATCACATCAGCCTGCCACACCACCATTATCTCCCTGATTGGACATTATCATGAACAAGCACCTTATAAAACTGCCAATATATACCTAAAATAAATCAAGATCATCAAGTTGTGCATAAACTCAAATTATCAATCTAATTTGTATTAAACCATCAACAAGAAAAAAATTATTTCTTCTTTGTATTTGTCTTTAACATATCACGTGCACAACCTTTGCTAAATTCAGGGCAAAGATAGCCCACTAATGTTTGCTCAATGCACCGCAAATAAAGCCCACTGATATTTGCTCAGTCCATAGCAAAATAGCCTGCTGTTTGCTCAATCAACAACCATATACACCTGTGTACCAAACAAAATACTATTGTTGAAATACATTTATCACCTGAATTGATAATTAATTACCTACTTAATTCTTTTACTGCAAATTATCAGAGTTAAATCTCCTTGTGGAAGGTTTTTGCCACTGTATGGTGCAGCTTTGTTCAAAATTGGTCACAAAATAAAAGCTGCTTTTATCTGCATGTGGATTGGCTGTACTGTCAGGCAACCATCATCTGAACAATCAAACAGAAGCTTAAAGTCAATCAGTTCTTTGGAGAAAAAAAATTAACTCTATCCTTTATGTCTAAACAGTCACATGATATATTTTGAGTACATAAACAGTGATTCATATGTCTATACAAGTTTACCAACAAGGAAATAAGTATTCAAAGTTGAATGGAACCTAGCTCTGAAAATTTTAGGTCTGAAGCAGACACTATTTGACAAAGATACATGTACATTCAAAACCTTAAATGTGCTCTTCCTTTCATTATTTATTTATATATATAATTTTTGGCATCTAAATCGGAAACATCATAACCTATGCTGGGATGATTAAAATTATGCTATTTTGTCCTTTTTTGTGATGAATCCACTGCTGTGTATGGCTCACAGATTGTGAGTGTACACATACATTAACTATTCATGCAATTCAGTTGCTGAGTTACTTGTACATAAATTTACACAATTTATGAGCCTTTGAAGAAAATTATATATTAAATTTAAATTCTAATAACTTTTCTCTATATCTCATTTAGCACACATCAATTTAAGTTGGCAGCTGCATCACTGAAACACAGTTTTGCACCACCTCCACACCATCCCCCATCTTGTAGCACCTGGAGGATATACATGCAACATTTTATTGAGTTAACTTACTGGTCTTGATGTTGCATATTCAAAGCGAAAGCTATATGTCGACAGAACCATCCATTCAGAAGGTGTAAGAATTACAAGTAACAATGGATGAGAAAAAAAGTTTTAAAAACGAAACATGTTGATATAATCACCCATATAGAGCAGCAATAACAAGATTTTCAAGATGGTTTATGTGGCAGCTACATTAAAAGTTAGCTTGGTACCATTTACATTTAGGATCACATACCTGTGTTAAAAATGTTATACTGAATAACTTACATCAATATGACCACCTCTCCTCGAGGAGTAGCACTAATGAGATTTTTATGATAGCCATCATGATGGCCATTCTGAATATCCTGGGGCACCATTTTAAGTAAGGAACAACAAGACCTTATGGAGAAACTGTGCACCAAGAATTTCCAGGAATTCAAAACAAGATCATTTCTTCCTTTTAACTGCAGAGTGTTGAAACCATTGGTGATATTCTTCAGGAATAAATTTTTTTAAATAGATTTTCAAATTAGCTGCTGTGGTGGACATAGATGTAAAAATGGCACCATTTTCAGTTAAAGCAACATGACATCACAAGAAGTCTTTGGTGGAAACCTCATACCAATACGATTTTCCATTTTGGAGAAGTAACAAAAAGATTTTATAGATAAGTGCCATGGTGGTCATACTGGACATCAGATATGCACTAATTACATTTAGTACCACCTAGACATCATAAGAAGTCTTTTGGTGAAAGCACATGTGACCAATCATCTAAAGGTAGTGATAAGAATTTCAAGATGCCCACTATGGCACCCATATTAGAGGTGAGATTGACACCATTTACATTAATGACCAACTAGACATCCTAAGAAGTCTTTGAGTGAAACCTATTGCTGATATGACCATTCATACTGGAGAAATATTAATAAAAAGATTTTCAAAGATGGTCATTGTGGCAGGCATATTCAATGTCTGAATGACACCATTTTCATTTAGGCCCAGCCAGACATTATAAGAAGTCTCCTGGTGAAATACTCATGTCAACATAACTTTCCATTTAGAAAGAATAGCAATAAAAAGATTTTAAAATATGGCCACTGTGGCTGTCATAACAGAATCAGCACCATTTAAATTAGGACCAACTAGACATCATAAGAAGTATTTTTGCAGAAACCCTATACTGATATGACCATCCACTCAAGAGGAGTAGCAAGAAGCAGATTTCAAGATGGTGACTGTGGCAGCCATACTGGAGGTCCAAGAGGCACCATTTTCATTCAAGACCAACTAGACCATGGGATGAATGTATGTGTAAAGTTTTATGGCAATCCTCCAAATAGTTTAGTAGGAGTATAATAGCATGCTTGTGCTGATAGATGGATAGATGACAAACAAGAGACCATCCCATAAGCCATATTAGTTTTAAAAGTGAAGTCTTGTTTTAATAGAGGCTTAATTAGGTGTGATGTAGCAATGAAATTGAGTGGCAGACATACACTAGTATTGGACAGTTACAAAGATGCAAGGGAGCTGTAGTGCCAATAGGAAGGTGTAGTGGTCCAATTACAGCTTTTTTTTGCCAGGAGAGAACACTAATTTCAGTGTAAACTTTAGCAAAGGCCCAAGTGAGTCAGAGATCACTTGCATACAATAAAGCAACCTACAAGTTAGATGAAACAGTAATTGGCAAGGTAATATGGGTTGAAAGACTTTGATCACAGAATGATCCACATCAAAGTTGCATAAAAGTGTGGTCAAGAAGTATTTGAAAAGATATACTGCCAATATTTATCTTTTTTTAGTAAGAACTACAATATTTGATAGGAGAAGGATATCATTTTGAACAACTTTAAGGGCCTTGATGCAAAGATTGTCTCTGTCATATATGATCTGAACTGATGAAACACTTCTTGTGAAAAAGTTCTTGGAACATTTTTCTGTCTTAAAACAACAGCGTCTATATTTCATAGCAGAGCGAACTTTCTTTTTACACGGAATTGGTCTATCAACATTTCCTGCCACGTACTATGACAACATCAAAGGTCTATATTTCTCGGTGTTCATGATGATCAATGTTGACTAAAGGCTATCTTGGAATTAAAAGTCAGGGTAGAATAGAAATGCACTGAATTGTGTGAGGATAATCCAGACTATTCTAAGTGTTGTATTTTAACTAATGGGTGGTGGAGTCTAAAAAAGTGTGTTCCATCTGGACACAAATATAAAAGGTCTTAATGCCAGAATGCTTGCAGTCAGATTGGATTTTACAAAACTGCAGTTTTCAAGATGTAAAATAATGTTAAAATGTTGATGGACACATGAAAAAAGACACACAACACAATGATATTGACAGATGGAGAGATATACAAGCTCATTTAAACTCACATTCAAGTGAGCTGCAAATTAATAAACCCAATTTCCATGATAAAAACACGTACCCATGACCAAAAGGTCATTCTTAAACAAAATATTTTTTCTTACCAAAATTTTGCTTTCTCTGTATTTTACTTTGTTTATCACTGCATAATAGGTACAAAAGCAAAAGAAAAAAAGCATAATCATCATGCCAATGAAGCAAAGAAACACTACTCCATCTGGTAAAGAAACACTACTCCATCCATTTGATCCAACCAAATTTATCCCATTCAAGGAATTTTGAAAGTTGTATGAATCAAAGTACATGTTTATGTTTACTCACCTGGGCTGGATATGGTTTGCTTATCAGCTGGAACACCAATCTTGCCTGTAAAATTATCAATAAATGCATTTAAAAGGTCTGCATAAAATACAGAAGTTCCATCCTTTGGCTTGATAAGGGCTGTTCCATTTAATTATACAAGGTACCCAGGGAAGGCGTTTTTTTTAAAATATATGCCAGGGTACTTTGATTTCACAGAGTTCATATTAAAATGATAAGAAAATTTTAAATTGACTCTATGGGTGAGTATCCCACTTTAAAAGTGCCTTCCCTGGGTCCCATGTATGTTTTAATGGAACAGCCCTAAGATGCTTTTCGAATATTAGATTGTATTTCCTGAGAACTGTTACTGTACAAAACACCATGGAGGTCAGAATGCCATGTTAATTTTGTTATCTGGGTAGTGGGCTGGCACATTTTTAATTATCATGGTTGAAGGTAATTTTTTAATAAAATCATCAACGTGGTCTGTATTTTTGGGCATATTTAAAAATAGTTTATTTTTTGCTGTCATATAAGTTATGACATGAATCAACTACAGGGACTTGTTTCTGTAAGAAAAAAAATGGGAAACCATTAACATCAACTACCCTTCTATCAATGAGCACAAGTCAAATAGATTAAATTGCAGTTTAAAATTTGACTTCTTGCTGACTAGTGCCAACTTTCATGTACAACACATTTATATCACCAAAATGGAGAAATTTCAGACTTTCTCCATTTATGACTTAAATACCTTACTGATTATTTAATAGCCACTTTTACTCAAAAGTGTCTCTGTTGCTTCATACCTTATCTACTTGGATCAAATTTGCCAGACATATATTTCTGATATATCACACAATGAAAAATTATATCTAATTTTGATGGGTGGTTATGGTTAAAACAGGATTGGAAAAGATGGGAATCAAAGCCTTACCATCAATCAGAACTGAAAGTAGCCTATTCACTGTGTGACATTCCAGAAATGTATACCTTACAAACAGGATCCAAATAGCCAATAGGAAGCAATGGAGAAACTAACAGTAAAAATTTTTATCCTGGAATAGGTCTAAGAAAATAATGCACAATACTCTGCTGTTTATTTCTTAAAAGCTCATTTTAGAATCCTAGACAAGAAGAGGTTCCAATCTTCACATTTGCTGAAATTTTCTCCCTTCAACATGAAAATAATGCTTGCCTTTTACACTAAAATTATTTCATATTGAAGGTCAATCCATTACTAAAGTTTTGACAATTTCAAAAGTTTTGTTTGTTACAGGTGTCATATTTCCACTTCAGTAAAGTGAGAAGCAATCAAACAAAATGTAAATTTCCACTACATGATTGGTTTGACCTTTAAACCCCACCTGTGTTCATCCAACGTAAAAGGAATCTGAACTTGTTGTTCTAAGAATGAAAATGGAAGCTGGCATAGACTATAATCATATTAAACAATACGTACAACC
Source organism: Megalonaias nervosa (assembly GCA_016617855.1). Lineage (NCBI taxonomy): Eukaryota > Metazoa > Mollusca > Bivalvia > Unionida > Unionidae > Megalonaias > Megalonaias nervosa. The sequence goes on along the minus strand of JAECUM010000863.1, from coordinate 83,380 downwards.
AGGTCTTCTTTTAGCAACTGTAGTCTATGTTTTACAGTGAACTGTTTATAAGCTTTAACCCAAGTATGAATTTTATGTAGATCTTAAAATCTGTCATCTGTAAATTTTCTTTTACAAAAATCTGACATTAAAACATGCAAAAAATAACGGAAATTATAATGCATCCACACAAATTAGTAGATTCCTACCTCCCATTGAGTTAGCCAAGCTGGACAGAACGTGTAGAATCTGTTTGATGTACATCAGATTGATGGCCTTAAGTCTGGTACGATATCTGCTCTCATACTGACCCAATTGGGAAGAAGCTCTTGCCACCTAACATAGAAACTCCTAGTTATATTTTTCACATCATGCATCAGTTAAACTTACACAGAACTTACTGTCTTGCCTGTGAACAGCATTATTTTGACAAAGTCTTTGGATTCCACAAGAAAGACAGTAACTTCTGGGTACAAACATAGACATCCAATTATATTCTAGTACAGTTTGAGTTGAACACAATAAATTAGGTGACTTTCAAAACTGAACATTGTTAAAAAGTAAAGAAAATAGCATGCCTCCTTTGTCTTAACAGTGATCACTAGCTCTTTCCATGTACCACAGTATTGGAACCTGTGTGGTGCACCTGCATAGTTTTTCTGGTAATCTGTACAACTAAAGCTAATCTGTGCACTGGAGTTTGTCTTATTTCCTGAGATTTGTCTTATTTGCATTACTTTTGCCTAACTTTTATCAGGTTTTTATCCTGTACAAATTGTCGTGGAACTGTAAAAAAATGTCATACAAATCAACCTGGTTGATTGGTTCCAATACTGTGACCAAGTTTTAATGTGATGGTTTAAATAAGATAGGCAGTATTATCACAGCCGTTAACGACTTCAAGCTATTGTGTGAATGGAGAAATACTGACATCTTGGTTTGACAAAATGTGTAAGAAAAAGTAAAATTTATGACACATCTACCCATTTAGGGTGACCCAGACCTGTTCCCTATACTTGCACAATTCTGAAAAAATGTCCTCAGCTCTAGTAAAGTTATAAATAAATAAATAAATATATATATATATATATATATATATATATATATATATATATATACACACACACACATATGAAGCACCATTTAGGTCCTGTACTCGCACAAAGTGTCAAATATTTCATTTATTGTTAAGAAAGTAGCTCTCATGTGAACTTTGCAATAAATTAATACACTTGAAAGTCATGGATTTGATTATGAAAAACTGATCTACCAGTAAAACCTAGATAATATAATATGAAGTACTGACAAGGACATAGGAGAAATTGTCCAAACAATCAGCAAATTTAATATGTTCAAAAACGGAAAATATGTAAAGTTACATCTTTCTTGAGCTTTTTATTTCTCTGCATGACACAAAGCTTATCCTAGTTTTCATGGCATGATGAGATTATCATAATGAAATTAATTCTTTATCTCAGTCAAATCATGCAAATTTCTATCCAGTAATAGAAAACTTAGTTTCTGTTCTTTAAAAATAAGATATTTGGAATAGTGTTATTGTTAGCCATCCTATAAAAACTGTTTTCACTTTATAAACATGTGAAAAAGCATCTGGACAGCATTTAATTTTGTTACAAATTGACAAATGTACCAGTGATATTGACGCTGTATGCATCATTGAGTGTCTCCACAACAATGACCCAACTTTGGTAATCGTGATCTATAATTATTATTATTCAATTTACCTGTGCACCACTGATCTCAGTGCTGTATACATTGTTGATGGTCTCCAGAAGATTGTGAGCCTCATCAACAATAACAATATTCCCCTTGAGCTTGATCCCACATGCTTCACGTGTGGACTCGTGTAACAATGTGTTGTAAGGAAGTACAACTAGCTGGAAAAATATATGTATATGGTTAGCGTAAACAAATTTAACTTGAGAAATGGTGACTGCTTTGCATTCTTTTATTTGCAATTTGTAAAATATACCTCTTCATCTGCCCCCATCCCCCAATGGAGATGAGTCTATAATGAGAAAAGTGCATTAAATTCTCCCAAAAATAGTGAGAGTACAATGGTCAATATGCTGCATTCTGCTGCAGGACAGCTCCAAGTAAAACAGAACAGTAACAAAAATGTACTGTGAGCTGCATAGTATGTACAAGTCACATATTTAACAGTCCTATAAGTAAAAACAAGAAGGGTATGGTTCACTCTGACCAATAAATCTCAATGACCTGGACATTTGGTCAAGGTATACAGTATTGAATTAAAGTTACTGTGCAGAGTCCACTATTTTCTTATTAGACTTACCATGACCATGACTGCTGACCTCCAGACCAAAGAAGCTATTAGTTCATACTTGCCAACCTTTTGGTGTTATCATCATGCTAATTTTATATAATGTCTCACATTCACTTGTATATTGATTATAGTTTATCAATACATTAATTGATATGTTGTTATTTGTGTTATCATCTCTTTAATTTCACAGATCAAATAAACATTACAGTAAGCTAGAATAGAAGGCTGCATTATAAAAACACGGCAAGAGTATACTTGTCCATCACAGGCCTGTATGTACTTTCCTCTCATAATGTTCTATTTATAACAGCTGTGTATGACGAATTTTCAAGAAAACAGATGGTTTCTTCAATTTGAAAATAATTAGTTAGCAGACCAGTTCATACTTCAACTATGGCACAAGATGTGAAGACATACAGGCCTTATAATTTGTCAATATGTTTTGTGTTTGTATTCTGGTGCTAATCCATGTGGATTTTGCCCATTTGTGACAAGAACTTTAACCACCTGCAGATACAGGTTAGTGTTAAGAATACAGCTGATTGTAATTATGCCATGCAATATATGGATTACATTTTGTATGCTCAGATTATGCTTTCTAGCCACTTAGATTATGCTGAGATCTCCCCTTTGGGCTGGCATGTATATAGGTTGCTTTATTACCATAAGCAATCGACAGTCTGTTCAAGGAACTTCTTCTATAACATAAATATTTAGCAAAACCCACTTTCTTTAAGCTATAACCATAACATTTCAACCTAAAATTATTATATCTCTTCAATTTCTTAATTGCAAGCCCAACACCAGTGATCAAAGTTTGTGGTCTAGTCACAGTGATCTGGACGTCTGAGGTTTTGACACAAAATCAAGATTTCTTCCTTACTGCAAATGCAGGCCATCTACAAAGGTCAGTCCTGGTATGTGATGTACAGCTAATTTACTGAACAGAAATCATATTTCTCCTTTCACTCACAGTGACTATGACCTTTCACCTTCTGAACCCAAAATCAAATAGGTCCTAATCCCAAGTGCAAGCCAGTCACAAAGTCTGGTAACTGCCAATGATAAAGAACTCGAGTTGTGCAGAAAACATTTTTTTTCTTTTAGTCAGTGACTTGGATCAGAGACAGTTTTGACAACAAAATAGATAGATCTGTTTCCTTTCCTAAGTCCAAGCCAATCATGATGACTGCTACCTGTAGATGGTACAAGACTCAAGTTATTGTTAAGAAACAACTTCTCTTTTTCAGTCAATGTGATTGGTCTTTTGGCCTTTTGACCCCAAAAACAATGGAGTTCTTCCTTAGCCCATGTGCAGTTCATCCACAAAACTTTTTAGCTTTCGATCTGGCATGTGCAACCCACAGTGTATGGGCCAGATTCAGCCCATGACCTTGTTTAATTCACTATCATAGGATGTGGCTTTAAAAATTGCTTATCAGGCCCACACCCTTGAGAAAGTTGCACATGCCTGCTTGTGACAGCAAAGAATTCAGTTTATTAAGCAGAAAACAATTTTTTTCCTTCAGTCAGTGATCTTGACCTCTGATCTTTTGACTCAGAAATCGATGGATCCTTCCTTACCTCAGTTGCAGACTATCTGGTCTGGTGGATGTATGTGTTGTAGAAATTATTGTACTGAATGGTTGTTGTAATGATGAATGCATGGTTTCTGGAGCAAGAATTCTGCCAATTCTGATTTCTCATGTGAATGGCATTTATTATTTCTCAACACAGGCCAAGATAAGAAGTAGCATATATGTGTGCAAACTATAGAAACAAAGTAATATTTCACCTGAATTTCAGTTAAATAGAGCTGCTAATGTAAAAGATACATGACTTTGATGCAGTTTAACACACCACCTTAAGTCTTCCACTTCTGTTTCTGTTGCTGCCAGAAAAATAATACATTTACATCATTTACAGATGAGACAGAAATTGATGTTTCATGATGAATCCAAGTAACTGATGCTTTACTTTACCTCAGCATCCGGTATGGCTAATCTGGTACCATAATAAGGACAGGCCTTCAGCTCTTTTCCCATATCAACTAAATGTTCCACATCTTTCACGTCAACCTATAACAAGGATTTGGTCAATTTCCTTTAATTCATGGGCTTTTGAATTGCTTTGCATTCTGTAACTACTAGAAACCATGAATTTTAGGACCAAATATATAATGATCCACCTTGGAAGAAAATAGGACCCATTCACCCCACCCCCCAGGAAAAGGAAATGGGATACATTACCCCAAGGAGAATGAAACTGAACCCATTCCCATAGGAGAAGGAAATATAACCCATACCCCCAGAAGGAGAAAACAGGATTATGAAATTATGACCCATCCACCTGGAAAAGGAAATTAGGACCCATTCTTCCAGGAGAAGGAAATATGACCCCTTCCCCAAGAAGAATGAAATAGGACTCATTCCTTCAGAAAAAGGACACAGGAGCCATTTTCCAAGAAGAAATTAGACCCAGCCTACCCAGAAGGTAATAAAGAACCATTTCCCTCCAAATGGAAATAGGACTCAATCCCCCAGGAAAAAGAAATAGGACCCATTCCTCCATAAGAAGAAAATAGGACCAATCTCTCCAGGAGATAGTAACAGGACCCACCCCTCCAGGAGAAGGAAATAGGACCCATCTTCCCTGATGTGTGAAAACAAGGATCCATTCCCACAGAAGGAAGACACAGGACACATTCTCCCCAGGAAAAGGAAATAACACCCATTCTCCCAGGAGAAGCATTGCCAGGAATGCAAGTGCCATTGAAAATGACTTTGTTCTGTAAGACAAATCCACAAAATGGTGCAGAAAATCAGGTTGAGCAACAAGTGAAGAAAAATGTAATTTACCATTTACAAGTTTAAATTCAGCGAATAATGAAACCCAAACAAATCCACTTTAGCTATATGTTTTCATGATCAACCCTATCCTTGCGCTTTTGTTAAATTTGTTCTGTATACATCAAACCAAGTAACATGACTCTGGCCAACAGTACTTAAAAAACTGACAACATAAAACTTTAACATGGAGTTAATCTTGCCTAGGGTATGAATAGATGAACATTTTGTAACAATGCCATCCAACATTTATGTAATGTAATGTTTTTGTTACATTGTCTCGTTCAAGTTTCTAAGAAATTATGGCTCAGCCAAGAATGTGACCACTAACAACCAATTAACCTAATTTCATTTGATTGCAGAAACACAACATAAATGCATCAAATTGTATTTTAAATAATTAGAAATATTTTAGATATTTAAATTTAAATAATATGTAATCATTTTAAATAATTAGAAATAACATAATTATTTAAATAATTAGAAAATATACTGATGTAAAGTGGAACTATTTTATTGTATGTTAAAATTACTGGTTTTGCTGTAGCAATTTGAAACATTGTGTTCTGTTAATGTAATTAGAACATGTACTCCACTGCCAACTTCTTACTAAAACTTTCAAATAATTCTTCATAACAACCCATAAATTATACACATTCATATTCACTATGTTACGAATATGTAATTTAATTACTTGTGTGTTAATATTAAATTCTTTTTATTTTATTTTTGTATCATTACATTTTATTGCAATGATTATTTTCACGGCATTTGATATTTTTGAAAGAGATATTATGTTTATATATGACTCGCATAAGCACAATTTTTGCTTGCAATGGTTTGTCGATTTAGTAAACACTACACGAAAACGATTGGTTATTGCCAAGGTCATTTTCTGGCCTACGTGTAAAGCATTGTTTACTGCGCTGTTTGATGATGAAATAACCATGCATTCCATCGTGCGGGCCTGAAATGACATCTTAGTTCAGTTTAAAAATACTCAGATCCCCGTGAAATAGTCAGTGTTATAATATATCTTCAAGAAGAAGGATATATTTCTATTAGGTGCCTTAAAGAGTTGTATTTTTACATCTTTGGAGCTCGAGATGTTTTATCATAGATGACAGCTTGTTCAGAAGTGCATCTATTTTTTAGAATATAATAATTTATTCCCTGGAGAACTATACAAGTGATTCCTTTGTATAAAAGTTTTAAGACAAAGACATTCAGTGGAAATTTATTCTAAACTGGAACATTACAAGTTGTGGTTCAACGTGGAACTCTTGACATTCGTATAAAGACTTCATCTGACGTCATCATCCTCCATCTTGGAATCTCGTTGAGATTCAAACTTGGATTCAGCTAAAACTATTTAGTGATAGGACTTATATATTTTTTTCAATTCTAGGATAAATGTTTGGATTATCTTCACAAACTCTAAGTCCTATTTTCTATTTTCACAGTGTTTTCTAGGGAAATAAATTATTTTTGTTAAAACTTACAAAACTTGTTGGTTTCACTCTTTTCTTTTGTTACTTCTGAACAAGCCTATATGTAACAACTACAAGTCTGGCCAACTAGATCTTACAAGTTCTGTTGTCATTAATTCTCCATTTGGTTTTTATTGGTTCATCTCTTGGAAAATATATTCTCTCAGTTAGTTGAATCAAAGGTGTGTTCTATTCATTTGATCAATTTCAGGTTTGCACAACCAGGTTCTGGTCAATTTCAGCACAGGCTGTTAATCTTGTATCCAGATGCATAACAAAAACTTGAACCACCTAAAACATGGCTAAATAATGTATATTTTTGTAAAGAATATTCATACTTGAAAGTTCTACTTACAATGATGAGTCATTTCAAACAACCCATACACTTACATACACAATTAAAAAAAACAGCCAAGTAAATTTGGATGTATTTTTATTTTTGCACAGCCTTTGAACAGGAACTTCATTATTTACTAAAAAAGTCCTTGTTAATAAACATAAACTGATTTCATCATGGTCAAGTTTGGGCTAATTTACCACAATCCAACATTAATAACATGTCTCCATGACATTGCCTCTTCAAATGCAAAGGATAATCACATGAAATACATACGGTTTCCAATATCAAATAAAGAAATACACCAAAACATAATCAAAGGGCAAACTTTGATATATGAATATATTACAAAAATATCAAACTGAGGAATACATATATCCATTATTAACTTTTTTATTTTTGTGTAGCACAAAAAAACATCATGCATGAATACTACAGACATCCATGTTTAAATCTGAGTATAAAATATGTATACATACTACAAAAATCCATATTCATATCTGAGTATAAAATAACATCATATATACATGCTACACACATCCATATTCAAATCGGAGTATAAGAAAACACATATACATACCAATACATCCAGTCATATATGAACAGAAACATCATGTATACATACTACACACGGCCATATTCATATGAGCATAAAGCAACATGTATACATACTACAAACATCAATAGTTATATCTGAGTGTAAAACAACATCACATATACATGCTACACACATCCATATTCATATCTGAGTAAAAAACAACATCAATTCACATATACATACTACACACATCCATATTCATATCTGAGTATATGTGTGTCTGTGATTTTGATTTCTAACATAGCTTTAACACTTTTAGTCATATCGCTATGTCTGCAGTGTGGCAGTTTATAGTGATGCCTAGCATTGGCGCATTCATGCGCAGACATGTAGCATTATGTTCCACCCAGTTACATTATCCTGACACCAAGCCGACCAGTCCTAACACTAACCTCTTCATGCTGTGCGCCTGAACAAGGTGAAGGTTGTGTGATGTTCTTGTGCATTTAATGCCATTTTTCAGCACATAACAGGCTATGCATGGGAACCAGTTTATCTGGTGGAGTAAGAATCTGGGAAAACTCCAGGGAGAACCTCCGACCCATGGGAAGTTAATGGCAAGCATTATCACATACGCACTTTGGCCATGCATGAGACTTGGACCCACAAAGACAGAGGTGTGATGACAGTGATTGGTAAAGATGAGCACCTTATACGAGTTACTCTGCCAACTGGGGCCCCCGAAGGTTTTATAATATAACATTCCATCAAAAATTGCTCACAGGTAACAACAAATGTTATTCGTTTTAAAAGAATTATTATAATAGCAAGGGTTGATCAGTAATATCCTTGCCTAGGCTAAGTACATTAAAAAAAAATATACTATTTGAGTTGTACCAGTGTGGAGAGAAAGTTGCAAGCAAACAACTCAACAAAAGGGTTTTCGAATTACTTGGGTCACAAATTTTATTTGAGAGATGCCTGGTAGTTTCTGCATTTTTTGACAATTGTACTAAAATCCCGAAGGACAAATTTTCACCAATGAGGCCTTGACACAGCATGTCATACTGACTGCTGGTGGAAGAGGCCATTCCAAAGGAAGCAGAATTCTGTATATCTCTTCAGTTGCTGCCTTAAAACAAAATTCTGTCATTTCTATGGCTGGATCAATGTTTAGGCAATTCTATGTTACCCTCCTCTTTGACCAGAGTATATATTTTGTACAGCAATGATGATACTGAATTGTCACCTTGCATAGAAAAGGTTCTACCTTTTGGATAAGCTAGAAGACCCAGCTGAGTCAGGTCCAGTTTGGAGCACGGTCTGTTTGGGGAATGCTGCATGGCTGGACTGATGGCTCCAATTGTGATGCCAGTTTACCATGTTGTGGTATCATGTCCAGCTGTAGAAACTGACTTGCAATGTGCTGATTGTCAGTTCAAGATGACAGATTTATGACTGCCGAAACAGTACAGTGATTGGCCAAACAACTGGACTGGTTGGTTAGCATGTAATGGATGATGTAAAGAAGTGATGTATAACCTGTGGGCCAGTCTGGCCAGCAAAGTCATAAGGTACATGTAATCCCACATGCACAGTTTCATCATTCCCATGCATATGTAAATGCTGGGATATAGACTTGTGCCCAGTGTGCTGCTCAATGAGCATAGAATGGTCCTCATTGTGTTCAACATGCTCATTGACATTCTACATGACAGAGCTTGTGATAGCATGTGCATCATGAATGTGACTGCAATATAGCTTGAGTGGAATCACTTGGTATGGCTTTGACTGGATCTGAAGTAGTAATTGCCATATGTGCTTCTTTACGTATCTTCATTAAGGAGTGGAGAAATTCTCAATTTGGATCAACACTTAATGCTTTATGCTTAGAAGATTTTAGAGTGTACGCCTTCTTCAAAGCCTTTCAATTGCCTTTTCAACATGTTGAATGAAATGTTTTCTGCCCAAATTGCACATATACTATATTCATGTGAGGAAGAATACAGTGTGTAGGCCAGGTACACTTCATGGCTGTCCTCCATGACTTTAAAGTGTCTGCACTTCTTGCACTTGATAGTAATGAATGATAGAAGAAAAAGCAAGTGCATACAAAACATACATAAATTGCTCAAGTAGGCAAGCTCATGTTATGGAGACAACCTTAGAAGTGTGTAATATACCAAACTTTTACAACTTTAGTGCTATCAATCTGTATTACATAGACAATAATGACCATAAAAAATGTGCATGCAAACAAAATCACAAGGGAAAACAAACTTTTTTCTAGTAAAATATCTTTCTTTGCGAATACTTATCCAATCATAATACCTTAGGAATACTACTACTACCTCGCAAAATCAGCCCTCCCAGATACTACTTTAAGCTAAAAAGAGCTAAAAATTATCTGCCCACTCAGGTGGCGGTCAGGCAGAGTGATCTCCCCTTGATATAGGAAATGGCGGTAAAACCCACAAAATATCTCAGTTACTACTGGAGTATATGGCACTCTCTCTATATGGATGTAACTGTGTGGAAACTGGGAGGGTGCATGTTATGACTGGGTAGGTATTCACCAGGAAACGTTTTACTAGAAAAAATTAGTTCCTTCTTTAAATATACTACTTAATGAAAATACCTTAGAAAGATAGGTAAGAGGTGGAGGGAGGTACTTCCCCTTACCCTGGAAATGAGAACTCAGGTCCCCTAAGGTATGTGAAACAGTTTCTAGGTAGCCTGACTGGAGAAGACTCCATCTGTCAGAGTGATGGCAAAGGAAAATGTTTTCCTTCCGCAAATTCAGTGAAAGTCATGAAGTTGCGTCTTATGAAGCTGTCAAACAACCTGGGATGGTGGCCTGTTGCACCATGGCTATAGAACCCACCTGATCGAGTTGATCCCTTTGTGATGAAAGATCTCTAAAGCAATAACTGGAAAATGTGGACTCAGATTTCCATCCCAAGGCATGGATAATATCAGTTAGAGAGCAGTTCTGGTCAAAGGCAATGCTTTTGACAACTGCTCTAACTTTGTAAGCCGAAATGCGTACAAGTTCATCTGACTTGGGGTTATTTCTCAATATGCAGAGTGAATAATCCACTTACTCCAGGATGATAGGGTCTTTGCTTTTATATCATCCTGATCCTGTCTGAGAGGAAAAAATAGACATGATCTCCCTTGACACAAGGGCTATCTTTTCTTAGGTACCTCTTCAAGGCTCGTACTGGATCCAGTAGGTGGACATGAGCGGAAGTGTCCAGAGTAGACAATGATTTCAGTTCAAAGGTCTGGTGGCCCATGGACAGAAGCCTGTTCTTGGCGATAAAAGAGGGAACTGTCTTAAGTGAAACCGACGTCTTGTCGGAACAGCATGTAATTCAGGTCCCCTGACAGGGCATGAATTTTGCTGATTCTGCCTGCCATCACTAATGTGATAAGGAGGCATGTCTTGTATGAAAGATTAGCCAAAGATGCCTTTGAAAGTGGTTCAAATGGTGTTTTGTTCATCCAGGTTAGTACCCATGATAGGTTCCAGTCTGAGCAATGGGCCAACATTTTGGCCATGTATAATCAAAGCTGGAGAGGAGGTTTGATAAGTCTTTTTGTTTTGTCCAGTATCTTCTCTTCCACAATGACGAAGGGTGTCAGAGCTTGTGGAGCGGTAACCTTTGATTGTACTTGGTGCTAACTTTTTCTTGTCAAAGTGCCAGAGGAGGAAGTTAGTTATTTCAGGTAGCTATTTCAGGTATATATGCCTGTAGTGGTAGAACGTGTTCTTGTGTACAACACTGTGTAAAAAATTTCCATTTTCCGGCATACGCTTTCAGAGCAGAATGCCTTCTTGCTTGAGCAATTCTCTCCACAACTGGTTGAGATAATTTTTCATTTCTGAGGGCTTGTTTAATATGATCCAGATGTGCTGGTTCAATAGCTCTTGGTTGGGGTGAAACAACTGCCATCGTGGTTGTTTGATTAAATGAGGGAAATTATCTATTTTTCGTTGCGAGATTGAGGAAGTCATTGATCAATGGAAGCTTGGTATTCCACCTTATTACAAACAGGCACTAAATTGGCAGAGCTTTTTGTAGGATGTAGACACACATATGGATGGAAGTACAGCCATGCACACAGACACATTGACACCAAAGTGATCAATATGTTGAGCTTTCACCAAAGTGGGCACCCAAAAAAAGTTACCAACACATTTGCTACATCAAACTGGTAATCTGACAGTGAATGTGAATACATATCATGTACATTTATCATATATTTACCAGAGCTCTTTCTTTAAAAGCTTGTACATTATCCTGTTTGTAGAAAGGACATGTGCCCCCTCCAGCTGACCTCTGTCTTTTGGTAGAAGGTTCCATTTTCTTTGAACCTGAAGAGAAATAAGAAGATTATTAACTTGGAAATTAAGATTTCCTTGAAAATCAAACATAAATATTAATTTCTGTTTTTGAAATAGATGTATAAAATATCTTCACTGCCTAGTCTGTCTTTATAACAAATTATTCAAAGTACAATTCAATATCATGACCTTTAAGTTATGTTCTCTTTCCTTACTTCCAAATAATTGTTGACCCTGGCATGATGTGACTGACTTTTCCTTGAAAGTTGTTATTATATTTCCAACTTAACTTTACAACAGACTTAAAGAGAGGCATATATTTTAATAGATAATTACATGTTTCCAACACTGCAATTTGACATAATTCCCATGTGTGCCGGCACTGAAAACATATTTATCTTTGGAAACAAAGACTTTTTAAGGAATTATTTTAGTTCTAATATGAACAATTAAAATCTGACTAGTTTGCACAATTCCGTTCTGATGACCTAGCATTGCAGCACTCAAGCATCTTGCTCACAAATGGCTGCACACTCCCAATATGTCAAAATATTATATTATTATGAGCATTACTGTTGGTGATTTGCACCTCCAAAGAAGGCATTTATTGTCTAAGATAAATACTTTCTCTATTCACTCCTAGAAATGGGAGACAAAAGCCATTTATGTTTATTTTCAGGAATTTATCTCATGAACAGTCTGCATGAAAATACAACATAAATTTAGCTGTTATCTTAACTTTAACTGACACATTTATCAGTATATCCAAAGATGTCTCAACCAAAATCTTTATTTTCATTCTTTGGTCAATGAATTTATCTGATAAACAGCGTATATGGTAAGCCAGGCATTTACAACTGAGTTATGATACCTTTACTGGACTTGTTTCTCTGCAGGTCTAAACAAGCATCATTAATAAGACTCAGTGACTTCATCTGTTTCACTGCTGAATTTATACAAAGATTCTGGAATACAATAAAAACATTAAGGATGAGAACAAAAATCATCGACCTAAAAAAGAATATATAAAATCATTGCCTCACTCACAATAATAAACAAGAGGACAATGAATGGCATACTATATGCCCAATCTTTTGGCCCCTGAAATCATGAGGATTTTTTCCCTTATTCTCAGTGCAAGCCATCCACCAAGTTTGGTCTTTGAAATAACATCAATGAAACAGACTGACTGTTAAACAGCCTCACAACATCATAACATAATTCACTTTGCATAAAAAACAAAATGTATACATCTGGTCTTTTGCAACATTCATCCAAGACATGATAAGAAATACTTGTTAACTTCTTGGATGCAAAAAGAACAAGTTTGTTTTAGACAAATTTTTAGTACGGTCATATGGGCTTTCTTTTTCATTTCAATTTGTTTAGTAACTGGCAATTTTGTTTTTTAAAAAAATTTTGAATTGTTGTCTGAAAAAGTACTTAGCAATATTAAAAACATTCAGACATACTGTTAAAAGTATAATGTAGAAAACCATAACTATGGTTCCACAAATTGCTGTGTACCACCTGGGAAGCACAGAACCGTATCCCAGCCACTTTTCATTTTCACCTGGGAAACATACTATCATATATAGCTGTACCCCAATCATTTTATTCTCCCTGTACACCAAACATTTTACACTTTCCAAATGAGGATGAATGTTAATGGATATTTAGTCCTACTTTTGCTTTATCTGTACCAGCTGGAAGCCATTTTCTTTATAACCTCAGTAATGCTCTAAGGATTTTTATCATAAGGGGGGATTCCCCCACCATCACAAAAATAATTGGGGAGTAGAATAAATATGGGGGGGGAAACAGCCAGTTCATTATTTACATAACACTTCAACATCCTTCTCTTTCTTCCCGATTCACTCAGCAAGACCCCTACTGAAATCAAAATCTTTAAAAGATGTTGCTTCTACTCATATAAGCATTAATCTGTTCATTGTTTCTCAGTTTAATCTGTTTCTAATCTGTGTATGAATATTGTTCTGAGGGGTTGACTGATATGCTGTCTGTTTTTGTCCATTCTTCATGTACATCAGACTTGTATTTAACCATTTTTGGTTCAAAATCACTCACTGGTATTGCCATTAACACTTTCCCAGCTCCTATAATCTGATATACTTCCTAACTGTAAAAGTAAACTGCCTTCATTACTATGATCAGCAAGTATATGCTGAACTAAATCATCATCTAAAGATGAACAATGCTGGGAATTGGCCATTCTGTGTCTTCTACATAGCCCATATTATAAACACACATTTGTGACTCTTCCTTGATGCAAGGTTTAAACTTCTACACAATACTTGCTACAGGCTTCAATGTGACATCAAATTTAGTTTAACAACCATTCATGTCAAGCAGAAGAAACCAGACATGTAAACAGTTACAAAAAATACACATTGCCACAAGAACTACAATATTTCTACCATTTCTACAAGCACTTTCAGGGTGGATGGCTGAATAAAGCTGCATACTGCACAGAGTACATTTTCATATGCACAACTTGAAATTACTTTTAAAGGAGTTCTCACGTTTCGCCACTGTCTGAGTGTGTGAATTTGAATAAATTTTGCATGAATCATGTGATTGTGTGCTTTAGGATCATCTCTGCAACCTGTGTTTTTCAGTCAGAAAATGTGAGAAGAAAATCCTCCATTATACATACATTTTGGACAAGAAAATTCCATCATAGGGTCTGAATTGTTATGGATAGGAAAACCCCATCCTCAGGATCAGAATTCTGCATCAGACACTTGGCAAACCTGGCAAAGTTTCATGTTTGACACAAAACTCTTGTTGTTGTTTAGGTTTAATGCCATTTCTCAGGGCAGGATATGCTATACATGGTGGCCACTACAAATGGTGCAGGAATAACCCAGATGCAAAAGTTTGACTCGCTGGTTAATTCTCCTGATCTATACCAATGCATATGAAGGATCCTTTTAAATCTAATTCACTGGTACATAAAGCAACATGAAATATGGGTCTACCCTGCATGCAAATGGGGGCATTTTATATGTGGATTAGTATGGTATGTACAAAGTCTGATATAAATCAACAGAGATACTGCCATTCAAAACTTCCGATTCAGATGCAAACATCTAATTAGTGCCAGTTTCAACAATATCTTTCAGCTGTAACATTTATCAAAGGTAAGACAATAATCTTAATGGTAACATGAGGACTGAGCTCTCAATAAGGTTGATTGGTTGGTTTTGAAGAGTACTTTAAACACATCTTGGACATATCATGCCACAAAAACAGAAGCTAAGTACCTATCTGCAGAACACACCTAGGCAGCTCATCTGGGGTGGTATTGAAGCTGCAAGCATTGGATTACAGGTCCAATACTCTATTAACTTTGCCACCACCCTGCCCCACCCACCCCCAAAGAAACTGATTACAGCCCCTTACACTCAACCCTGTAATGAAATTATTCATGTCACACCCAATTCGAATTCTCTGATTCAAAAGTATGAGGGTGGCTTATTCATTGATATGATGGAAAGAAATGACTTTCAATGCTTAACACGAGTAAGCACAACTACTCTACTAATCAATGCACAAATACTGACATAAAACTGTTCTTTATAAAATTCCCATTTCTTTATTTTTTTTTCCCCAGTAGCTTTAATTTACTAACTGATTAAAAGAACCATATCTAGGATGTATTACTGGGTGGATGGTAACAAACAGATTTGTATCTACCTATCTTTACAAAAGGAAGCATAAATTTACCTGTCTTGAACCAAGGGAAATAACTTTTATGTCTTCCCCATATGGGCTCTTCATCACTTCCCTGACAAACTGTGACAGTTGAGAATGTGTGCGACTGCAGTAATATATCTGTAAAGAACATGACACAAGATTTGTTCCTATGATTCTGTCTTATTTGTACAAAGTAACAAGTCCCTACTAAAATAGACAGTGAAATCTTTGATGATGGAAATCCCTTTGGACAATCTTAAATTTATGTCCTCTCACATGCTGCAACTGTCTTTTTATGGCATGACAAAATCTCATTGTCATTTCTTTGCATCTATTTACATTTCTGTGTTATATTAATTTACTCCACATGGTCTTTGGGCATTCAAGATCAGTTGCTGGTCAAGTGCTCAAATTAGAGTTTGGGTTTTCTGGGGTTAAATGAAGTATAAAATTGACATTTGGGACTGAACATTTTGCTCAGTTTTCAGAGTAACAGGGTTTTGGTTTAACAAGTGAAAGTTTATTCAAATTAAAGAAAGACAAATTTGGACTAGAAATATGATTTTGTTTCAAGCAGATTTTGGTTTACCTATGTTTTATCCATGAGACATTTTAGTGTATTACATGCAGCATCATAAATATGCAAATTTTTTAACAAAGTTTAGTAGAAATAAACTGTCTCTATGCTACATTATCTTATGGAAGGTGTTGCCAGTCATTATAAAAAAAGTTCTAGATTTAACAAAGTTTAATAGAAATAAACTGTCTGTATGCTACATTAACTTATGGAAGCTGTTGCCAGAAATTATAAAAGAAATTCAGAATTTATTATACAACTGAAAGTTTGTTGGGATAATTGCTCCGTCAACTTGAAAAGGGGGTGGGAGGGGGCATTTTTCTGAAAATAGGTTATTAATGAAAACTACAATAAAGCTTGAAACATGAAGCATGATTTTCATGTGTTATGTTGAACTGTTTCCACAACTTTTTAGAAATCTGTCCTAGAATACACTTTCAAATTTACAATAGAACTTGTAAATTGAAAAGATTCCCATTTTAACTGACTGTACAACGTAATATACCTATATTCATACGAAAAATAAATAAAAACATTATATGAATAAATAAAATAATATACAAATAAATTATGTAAGAAAGTGAGTAAGTAACTGACAAATAACCTACATTTAGCAACTATCACAAGTAAAACACAATTGCGACAAAAAAGGGGTATGTCAGAATTTTAAAAAATCTACTTTCTTTTGTAACATTGTCTTCCATCTCATCTTCCTCATTCTCTTCCTCTGTTTCCTCATCACTGCGGTAATCATCCAGCAACAGGTCTTCATCCTCTTTAGCGATGCCATTTTTGTCAAGTCTTGTTGTTTCAATTACCTCCTCTTTCTTAATCTCTGCTTCATAAGCTTTCCTAACATCATCAGCAGCTCCTTCCATCAAATCATCAAAAGCAGTATCCAACTGTAATGAAAGAAGAACATAATTCTGACAAAATCTTTCCTTATATTGTGCTTTCCTCCTTAGTGAGTAAAATAAAAATGGTATTTTCAAAAGAACATATTTGCTGAAACATCAAACTTGTTCAGGAAACTATTTTTACAGCTCTTATTTGAGGGCTTTTATTAGAGGTTTAGTTGTTGCAAATTGAGTTTTAACAACAGTGCTTTAGCAGAGCTAGCAAATCTGATATTTCCAACCGTAAAATACTACCACCATTAACATGTTAATATCCACAAACAAGAGACTGTTATCCCCAATCTGTCACTATTGAAAATGTTGCCCAATAATTTTAGCAAAAATATTTTATTCTTCTTGGCTCCACATAATCAAAGTACTGAAATACTGATGATGCCAAAGGTTGAAGCAATACTAATTTATATCAGATGAAATGAACACAACTCCAAAGATACAGCTGTTCATGTTCATTTGTGCTACTGTAACTATACTGTTCTAACTACTTTTCACACTATTTTTCTAAATTTTCTTTCCTTATATGCCAATTGAGAGTTTTATTTTTTAAGAAATTTTCATGATTTCCTTTCAAAAATATTTGCTATCATTGTTTCAGGTGATACCATTAGTACAACAGTATCAAATGGAGATACAGTGTGACCCTGCTATAGTATGGTGGCAATTAGTACAACAGTATCAAATGGAGATACAGTGTGACCCTGCATGGTGACAGCGGTCTATAGAACCTGACTGAGTTATAGATCAAACCGTGTTATAACCAAATAAGTCAGTTAGCTGAAGAACATGATGCATGTACCCAAGAAAGATGGGGGGGGTAATAAAAGTGGGCACAAAATTATGCTTTTCAATAAATGAAGAAACTAATCTGAAAACACTTGCATATTGATAACTTACATTTGTGTAGTACAGTCCATAATACATTATTTTTCATTAAATGAAGAAAGAACTTGTCTGAAATATACTTGTATATTGATAACTTACATTTGTGCAGTACAGTCCATAATAAATTAAGTACTGTACATGTATATGAAAAATCCATGAATTCAAGTATAGATCACATGTTATAAAATTCAAGTGTCACTTTCATCCCATTAAAAAACACAAATAACAGATATATAAAAATGGTAGTCCTCGTTTGATCTATATCCCATTGTCAACAAACACGTCACTAGCCTAGATTTTGGTCAGCTGGAGACAGCTATCATCTGGTTTCAAAACATTGGAAATTTAAATGGAGTTGTATACCCCTGCTGGTAGCAATCATAAGCATAAACATTATTCCTGCAAAATGGAAACTTTCATAGCACAATAAATGTCTTCTGGTCACTTTAGAAAATGCAACAATCCATAAAATTCCATTGCATTTATTTAAGTTTGGTGCTGACTTCCTTTAATGAAATGTTTTGTTATTATTGAAGATTGAAATTGGCTTACTTTAATGGAGGGTACATGTCTTACTGAAGTCACCGCTAAAGAACAAAATTGGAGGACCAAACAAATGCCTGTTTGTTATTCTGGCAGCAACATCAGATAATTGTAGAGCACTGATTGAGACTGATTTTTTTTGTGTTTGTATAGTATTTATACAGAACAGTCAGTGTCTCAAATGTAATAGTTTCCTTTGAAGTTTAAGCAGAACTATTTTTGCTGGGGACATTTAAAACAAAAAAAAATAAAATTAGCCATCACTTCGTCAATTGTAGTCATTCCTGTTCCTGCCTTCAAAAGTTGGTCGATTGTGGCTAGTCTGGGAGCAGCATACAGTACTCAGGCCAGATGTCAGCATAAGCAGATTATGATATAACAATGCACTGTTAAGATGGTTTGTCAATATGAACAAAGGATTTGTTCATGTAACAATATGTTGATTCCAGTGCATTTTTTTTCCAAGTTTGCAGCTTCATTTCATGGTGCATTTGAATTTCTACACTCCAAACCCAAGATCGCATATACATGCTTAAACAGCAAAAAAATCCTAGATGGTTTATTTTGTCACTAATAAGGGGGAAAAAAAATCGCAATCTGCAAAATAGGCAAATAGACATGACCCAACATGATCCCTGAATAAACTTTTTACATGTTATTTTTCATACTTTTAAGACAAAACATTTTTTCATGCCCTAGAAAAATCATGTATACAAAATTTCAGGAGCCATGACAACATCACCTTATATTAGAATTTATACACCATCTCCTCCCCAAAATAACAGTAAATATTTTGCATGATAATTTTCATATTTTTAAGGAGAAAATTTTTTTATTCATGAACAAGAATAATACATGCATATGAAATTTCAAGAGCCATGCCACATTTGTGTTATATCTGAATTTGTGTTAAAACGGAGCATGCTAGCAGGGTTGCACAATACTAATATCATGTCTAATCATTTCTTATAATTTAATTAAATGTAGTTTGAGTAATACATAATGCAGTTTACAAATCAAATCCAAAATTAATTCAAGAATTAAAAAATAGAAGTCCTATTATTAAAAAGTCCTAAATGAATCTGAGTTCGAGTCCTGATGAAATTCCAAGATGGAAAGCGATGACATATGAAATAGTCAGCTTTGTCCTGATGTGTCAATAGTTTCTTTGTTGAATCACAGAAAATGATATTCCAGTTTTTGAATCCCAAATAATTTCAATAAATGTCTTTATCCAAGAATTCGGTATGAGCACTTGTATATTTCTCCAGCGAAATGAATCACTAATTCCATAAAATAAAATTTTTAACTCAAACTGGTCACAACAAAACACCTTTAGGTGTCAAAGATTTAGAACCCAACTGGCTAATTCTCATGAAGAAAACGGTTATACAGTAAGTTAAGATGCAAAACAGATTCCCATATGAGGGTCATGTGGTCACCTTTCTAGAAAAACGTAGAAACTTTACATGCCTAACATCACATACTCTAGTATGGCTTTAACTAAAATCAATGGTTCTTACTCTGGAAAACAATTTTAAAAAAGTTGTTTACTAGAACCCTTACTGATTTCTGAATCAAGATCAGCAACTAGATACAATGTTTCCACTACTGGTTGTTTATCAGGTCAAACAAAACTGAACTGAATTTCTATTAAAAAAAAATATCAAATCCAGTAGACAAAGTTATCATTACATTAACATGCAATGAAATCAAATAAAAAATTTTAAACTAACAAACAAATAATTAAATTACATATACATAATAAAACAAGCAATCAATTAAGATTTCATCTGCCGATTTTGATCAGGATTTTCTTCACTTTCAATAAGTAGGGGCCAATAATTTTTGTATTTTCCAGTTTAAAAAATGGGATATTTTGTGAGTTATCTGGATGCAAGTTATTGCGGGAGTGGTGTCTATTTTATTCCATTAAAACAGTTTGTATTCTCTTGGATAAATTCAATGACTTTGGAGAAAATTTCAAAGAATTTTTAAACAAATTTAAGGACATATCAAGGATAACACTAACTTTTTCAAACTCAACAAGTTCTCATGGATGACTATTAAATTCAAGGATTTTCAAGGTTGTACAAACCATGAAGAAGAGCTTATCAATTTTATGGCAGAAGACAAAACATGAAGTAGGATTATTTTTATTTTGAACTTAAATGACAGGGCTGACATTATGAACAGCGCCTACCCCTATTTCAGTCATTGTGAAGTGAGTAGCTAAAAGAACAATTGTACCGCTTAATCACAAATATTTCCTCATGTGGAATAAACAGCTCAATTTTCCAACATTTGGCAATGAACAAATTTGCTCTATCACTGACAAATTGGCAATATGGTAAAATTTTTCTGTAGATAACTGGATTGTGACATTTAATTAGCAAGTTACCTTTCGCTTCTTATTTCTGATGCGATCTTTCATTTCTTTAAGTTTCTCTTCTTTCTTTAGTCTTTGCTCTTGCATTTCCTGAAAAGAAAATTTGCAATTTTTTTAAATAATGGCAAATAAATTTTGGTTTATTATTTTCTGCTTTGTTTCTTTACATGTGTATTCTTTATCTAAAATACATTAAGGGCACAAACATTCATTTAAAAGTGTCTCAAATTTGAAAATACTCCAGCCCTTTATTGTCAAAATGAGATGAATCTTTGGATTGTTGTGATTCTGTCATGAATTACAAGGCACTACTACAATCAAAAGAGTTTGACAAAGGAAAGAATTTTCAGTGACCTGCTTTGCTTGCAAATGTGCTTTTGAAAAGTTAATATGACTATCTGTCATAGGGCTATTAATCTGAATAAACTATTTCATTATTATAATCCACAAATTTAAAGATCCAACAAACAGTCATGTGTGTGTTAAATATACAGGCTAGTGGTCTTGGGGCCAAAAAATGAAAATGAATTTTTAAAATTCTCAGGTCCAAAATCCAGCTTCATCAGAGACTTATTTTGTATTTCCTTCTCCCACTCCATAATATACAAGATCACTGCAAAACATGCACAAAACTTCCCAGAATATTAATGGTTTTTTTAATGAATTCACTGACAAAGTACAGCAGTGCCTCTGAATATTTCTTGACAATCTCAACTCTTTGCTCTAACAAGTTCAATCAAACTGTAGCATTTACATCATTTTCTTTATTTTTCAATCTAAAATCTTTCCTCCTGTTGAGTATTCACAATCTCTATTTGTAATCAATCTGCAACTGAGTCACAATCTTCCCTTTACTGGCATTTTTGCAAATACTATGCCACCTGTGCTGTAACCAAACAAAACCTTTTCTTTGCAAATTTAAGTCAACACAGATCTAGGTTTTACTCAGAAGCTACCAGTAATTTCTTATGGGTTTCCTTACATACCTACTGTTCCCCCCCCCCCAAGTTATCACCTCAAATTTGTTGTCTATTTAGTGAGGAAAGAACTGGATTTCTGCTAAAAAGCATTAACTAGTTCATGTCTGTTATGCACTCACAAACTATGCACCACTTAAATAGAGAGTTCCAGTTCCTCAGTGGTTAGTGTGTCAGACTTGTGACCAAAAGGCTGTGGACAGATCTGCCCTGGTTGGCTGCAATGGTTTGTCCTTCAGCCAAGGCACTTTACTTGTCCCAGCATGATATACCTTTCATGTACCAATATACCAAAAATGCCAAAGCAAACCAATCAAACAAACTCAGTTGTCAATGTGTGACTTCATACATAAGAAAGAAAACTCTTAACATGGAAACTTTTAGTTTTAGAAGCTTTCCTGCATTTTTATATGAATAAACTTTAATAGAAAATGTGAATTATTTCATAAAATTTCATATCTGGTCTTTCTTCATAGCAGAGAAATTCAGAAGAATGGCTGAAAAGTTCAGAAAAACAAAAATGCTTCAGAAATTACCTTAATCTTTTTGATATTTTCTTCTTCCTTCTTCTTTTCTGCAAATTCTGCTATCCAGTCCAATTCTGAAAATTAGATCATGTGAAATAGTAAATAAAACTTTAATCTGCCAGTCCAAAGAACATCAAAGGCTTGGTGTATGTATTCATTCAACAGTGTAGGCAAGTTTTTGAAAGATACATCAGTTCCAACACAGTAATTTTTTATTTGTATCAGGCTACAACAAAGTTTAATTTCAACGGTGTTCAAAATTCTAATGTCTAACGAAAACTGCCACACACATACCTAACATGAAGAATACAAAATGTACAAAGTAAACAAGGGGCCCAAAAGGGTTTGTGATTGATGACTAGCTTATGCTAGCCAACAGACCAATGCCAAGATGACTAGTTTATGTCAGCCTACAGGCCAAAGCCCAAATGATTAGTTTATGCAAGCCTACAGGCCAATGCCAGACCAGAATAACCTTTGTCAAACTTGGTAGTCATGACGCTTTTGAAGCTAATATCACATCAAGTTCTTGCACTGTGTGTCAATTTTTATTCTATTTCAGATCTGCCAACCCTAAAAAAAACTTATCAGCAAATTAGCAGATATTTTTCCGTAAGGTAGACCAGTTTTCCGGAAGGTGTAAGAAAATACCATGTACGGCTATTGTTAAGTTTGTTACGTATCGGCTCGTTTAAAGTAACATAAAGAAAAGAGTGACTACAACAAGCTTTGTAAGTTTTAACAAAATAAATTTATTTCCCTAGAAAACACGGTGAAAATGTAAAAATATGAAACAAGACTTACGATTTATGAAGAAGATCCTAAAATTTGTCCTAAAATTATGAAAAACACATAAGTCCTGTGAATAAACAGTTCTAAATTGAAGTCTGAATCTCAATTCTGTTCCAAGATGGCAGATGATGACGTCAGACGAAGGTTTTACACAAGTGTCCAGAATTTTCACTGTGAATCACAAATTGTATTGTCCTGTTCCAAATTAGAATTAATTTCAGCAAATGTTTTTGTCCAAAGCCAGTTGTGTAAATAATTATTATTTAAAAGGTAGATGAAGTACAGCTATCGTCAATAACAAAACACATGTTATTCTTCATACGTACAAACGAACAACTCTTTCCAGCACAAAAGAATACCTTCTTAAGGTATTGAAAACTCTATATGATGTTATGATGTGACTCTCTAAGATGTTAAAATATGACTCTCCAATATGACTCTAGACTAGTTCGCAGCTACCTGAGTATTTTAAAGCAAACTAATACGTCATTTCATGTACAAGCATGAAGAAATCGTGCGATTCTGAAATATCGCCAACGTAGTATAGAATGTCAACAAGTATTATTAGAAATGACCGTGGTCATAGCCAATCATTTACATAGCTATTTCTGACTGTTTACTTAATATGACAAAACCGTCATGCAAAAATCGTGCTTACACAAGTCACTTTTACATTCTAAATAAACACGATGTTTCTAACAAAATATCAGACCCTGCGAACATAATCATCATCATAATAATAATTACATTTAATGATATAAAAATGAATAAAAATGAAATAAAATGATTCAGAAATAATTCAAATTTTAACACACATGTAATTTAACTACAGGGTCGTAACAAGTTGCAAAACATTTTTTTAGTGTTCAGTAGTGTGATCAAAGGATCTGAGACTGCTGCGGTGATAGTAAATATTATGTTCAACTAAATATTTTGTAAAGTATACTAAGACCTTAGTTTCCTACAGTGCAGTTTCTACTCTACTCTTTGACAAGTATTTTAATTTTGTTGAGCTAGGTCTTTGTATCATCAGTTTTATGTCAAATATGGTCCAATACCAACAAATACCAATGGTAATTCTGTAACATTAATTTTATGTCAAGTAGAGTCCGATACCAACAAGTACCAATGTTAATTCTGTGATATTAGTTTTGTCAAATATGGCCCGATACCAATGAGTACAAATGTTAAATCTATGACATTAGTTTTGTTAAATATGGCCCGATAACAACAAGAACCAATGTTAATTCTGTAACATTTGTTTTTTCCTGAGTAGGCGAGTCAAATTGTAATACCATAATGACATGAGAATCCAGAACAAGAACTTTACTAAAAAAAGATCTAGGAAATGACATTATACCTTCATTTTACATGCATACAACTATTTACTGTATAAAATACAAAGTTCAATTAACTTTTCCACTATTTAAGACACATAGAACTTTTAACACTGTATACCCAAAAAGAAACATGTATACCTGTATTTTCATTAGCTTTCTGTTGATTTTCTTTGTCTCTGAAATTAAAAGGGATAACTTTTACACACCAGTTTTTACCATAGTAGGAAGCAGGTGATATTATTTATGCTGGGACAGCATTTTTTAAAAAAATTAATGTCAGGTTATTCTTATTACTAAAGAATTTCAAATGAAAATGCTACAAAATTCTAAACCACTCTATGGGTGACTACTCCACAATGAAAGTGACTTCTCCGAGTCTCAAGTATATTTTACTGCAACATCCCTAAGCTTGTTTCCATTCACAATTAATTATTTGTTCCAAAAGTTGTCCTACCCAAACTTTATGTGCTATATACAGAGAAGGAATTTTTTAATTTGGATAGACAACTTTGAAATCAATTTTTTTTTTTTTTTTTTTGGAATATGAACATTTTTGGAACTTCAGAGTCCCTAGTATCGTGGGCTTCATATTTCATTACAAAAGGCCAAAGTGGGCTTGATAATACTCACATGACTTACATAACTTAAGACTGACCATTTCACTATGGAGGCTTATGTAGTTTGTAGGAACACAATCTAAGTGAATTATGTCCCAAGTTATATATCATGATTACATTACTTTTGTCCCATTAGACTGATAAGCATTCTTTCCAAAGATATCAGCATAATAATATACAAAGTCCATTCCTTATAAATTATTCATGGCATTGATGCTGTAAACCTATTTAACATGTTTTTATTGAAACTGGATGAAATATATAGTCTCTAGATTTAGACAGATCAATATGTGCAGATCTCACTTATTACAGAACTGAGGATGATGATACAAACTTATTTACCAAGATGAAGAAAATTTGACTGATATTCAGTCCCCAGAGTGATGACAAGCTTAATCCATCTATAAAAGACTAATGCATAAATATGTGCAGATTTTACTCATGATCAAACTTATCTAATATCTTGATGATGTAAGACTAAAGAACAAGTCTGATCAAAATATGAGCAGATATGTAGTCGCTACTACATCATTAATATGCACCGATCTTGCTAAAAATTGTATAAAACAGAGATCTTCATGACATGAGCCTATTTACAGTGAAACCCACTCATCTTGACCTCGGTTATCTTGAGAACCCGTGTATGTCAAGCATTTTGGTCCAGTCCCAAAAAATCCTGCTTTGTTATGCTAATTTTTACCTGCTTATCTCGACCCCTGTTAAGTCGATAACCCCATTATGTCGGGCATAAGTTTCAGTCCGAAGTAACATGTGGACCCGCTTAATGCAACGAAATACAACTTTTAATGCCCATCTCAGAGAAATTTTGCAAGAAATGATCTGGCATTTCTGCTATTACCAGTACCTCGTACTGGCAAGGATGGAAAAAGTCAGTATAAGACCAAATTTTACCAGTACAAATGCTAATCAACCAATCTCATCAATGCATGGTTTATCACTTGCATAGAGTGGAGAAAATTATCACGTAAACAATACTTTAGAGTAAGGAAATTGAATGTTTTTCGGACCTTTACATATGCTGCATTCAAAATGGACATTATCAAATGTCAACACCACAACAATATAGTTTGTCCCACACAGCATCGCGAATATGATCTTATCTATAATTCAGAAAATTATCAGGTTAACATCATTAAAAGTAGCTGATAATACCTAATTTGTTTTACACAATACATTTAAAACAAATTCGGTAATAGTTGAAGTGTTTCCATGCTTGGTGCGAGTGTAAGCCTTCAACTTCAGCATGGCTAGATCACGTGACTCACAATAATCTATAAATAGAAACCCATAAAACTCCAAACTAAGCTGCCCCCCCAACCCTCTCTCCCATTGGTTATTAAATTGTTTTGAACAAGAGTAAATAAAAGCACCAACAGTATTGTAAAAAAAAAAAAATCCATAGTGCCCTGTATTTTTTTTTTTTATGAAATTGTCGATCGCTGTGCCATGATTACATATTCTTCAACACAAACGGGATGAAGCAGAAGGCAACTGATAGGATTAAAATTTGAAACAGATGAAAGTCAGGAGGGATATGGGACTACAACTGTATGAATGGAATAAGTTGTCTTCTAACTGCATGAATGGAATAAGTTGCTTGAGACAGAATTTGATGTTGAGACAGTTAACTTTAAAGAACTGAAACACATTTTACAGTTTGTAGGTACATGAATACCAATAGCCCCATCTTTTTCCAGTACAGAAGCAAAATTTATCAGTAAAAACCAGCATATACTGGTGTAAAGGAACCTCTATCAAAAATAAAACAATTGATTTTCACGCACAATATTGGTCAGTTACATTATGCTGTTAGTCACAAGTCAACTCTAACAAAAGAAAATACTTTTTAAAAAAATGTATAGTCCTACATGTACATGTACTTCAGTTGGCCTAGATTTTGGATAGCGTGAGAAAATCATTGTCTTGGTGAGGCTACCAAAGGGATGAGGCTATTCACAGGGAAATAAAAACAACTTTAAACCACTGACATTGTTGCAGCAACTTATTGTTGTAAAAATATGTGACTTGTTACTTGATCTCATTTAAAAGACCTCCAATCTTCTTTTTTCTGCAACCAGGCATGACTGAATTATTTTTATTGTGCATTAGAAATACCATTTGCTTTTAGAAACAAAACTCCTCATTTGTGGTACTTCATATGCATAATCATTGTTCTACAATAGATTTCTCAACTAAACCCTGATATCTCAGGACCTGGTTATGTCGACAATTTTTTTACACCCCCGACGTAATCGAGATAACTGGGTTTGACTGTACCAAATATTATAAAAATCCTATAAAAATAGATTCTTGAAATGTAAAAAAAAACTCAGCAGGTCAGAATTATAAATATGCACAGGTTTTGCTCAAAATTAGATCCCTTCAATATTTTGGTACATTAGCCTAATTACCTAGTTTAACTACAACTGGGTTTGAAATATTCTCTCTTGCGTGGTAAGGTGCTCAACCATTCAGGTACAAGAATACCTCTTTAATATGTACAGACATCATTCATAATAAACTTATTGAAAATGTTGATACAGTAATAGCCTATTTACCAAATCTAATAAAAATCTGATCTGATTTAGATTTGCCAACTGTGCTCTAAAAATCTGATAGCCGTACGCACAGGGCTCCTCTAATTTTAGATCGGGTCTATCCTATATTCTAAGTTAGGTGTCTGTCAAGCTTGTGAAAAAAGTTCTAAAATTTGCCTTAGGAAACTTTGATCGTGCTAATGAAATGTTTATTTTCAAGATGTTGACATACCTGCTATAACACAGTGCAATCTAAATCAGATCACCACTGTCCTACATGAAATTGAGATCTGAATTTAATCAAACTAAAGCATGACAAGTCATGCTAAAATATGCTTTTGCACTCCCAACCCTCCTGACACAGACAAAAACAATTTTTCAGTAACCTTCAAAAATAAATAACACCACTTTTAGTATATGCCCGTTACATGTAGCATGTATAAGTGGTAAACTGTCATGATTGGAGCTGATGTAAAACTATCCCCTGGGCAGTTTAAATAGCTGCAATTAAAGGCAAAGAGGTCAGGTATAAACCACCATTTCACATATTACTTAAATGGCTGACAATAGCTAGTGAGATGTGTTTCAAGGCTGTAGTGGATGAGCCCACTGTGCTATTTTGCATATGCAGGATCAGGAAGTGGAATAACCCATTAGAGGTAAATGAAAAAGATGGTAGATGCTTGTACAAGAACAAAAGTTATTATTTAAATAACACACAATACATAGGTTCAATATAAACTTTACTGTATATATAAATAATCTTTGGCATAACGGGGGCAATTCCTGTCACTGCACACTGCACCAGCCCAGCTCTGAATTTTTCTATAGAAATGCCACTGGAAGAGAGACATGGGGGAGTTTGTAGGGTTGTGAAGAGTGTCAGACACCTGTATGTGCAGCCGCAAGGGGCTGATATGAGGTATACATGGACACTGATAACCGAAACTCGATAAGTCTGATCCTGAGGATTGCTATGATAACAATCAGCTGATACTCTATACATGCACTGTAGGAAGCAGGTATGAAGTATATGGGCATAATAGCCGAGTACATTCAAGTACTGACACAAACTAGGGGTCAAAAGCAAAGTTGTAAACGCATGAAACTTGGCAATGGCCCAAACAAAGTGAAGGGAGCCCTGTGACAATGGAACAGTGTGACTGTAACAAAGGCCCCCAATTTAAGACAAAAAGTGGGGCCCAGCAAGGGGCCAGAGAAGGATGCATTGTGTATTATTTAAACTATACTTAATTAATTAAATTATAACACATCATTGCCTTTAATGAGAATGTTTAAGCCATATATATTATATTTTTGATGAATTAGTGAACAGTGGAAATGTTACTTTGAAGTAAGATTTTATTTGCATAAACAGAATGCAAAGCATGATCATTTCAGTTTTTGGAATAGTGTTCAAGTGTAATCCATTTTTTAAGCCAATTTAGGAAGCAAATTGCTATCAGCAAAGTCCAACAAAAATAAATTTCAAAAGTTGTGGTTGACTGAGTTTTACTTTTTGAAGCATGCCAGCATAAATAAAAAGATGGGGGGGGGGGGCAGCTATTAATTCTCTGCACATCCTGGAAACAACACATCAACATCTGTCAACTCGCTTCTGACCAAGATTCACCCAGAGAATCAGCAAAGAAGTTTAAATACCAGGACCATCCAGTCCTGTGTGAGTGCAGTGATGAAGACTAATGACTCTTGCATTACCTTCAAGCCCTTTTGAACCCTATTGAATTTATATTCAAATTCTAGCTACTGCAACGTTGTCTGACCATATTAAAGAAGTGGAAATTTTGGGCATGCTGAAATTGGAGTCTGGGCTTGTGGAACTTCAGTCTGAGTTTGTGGGTTTATTTAAGTCACCAGCCCTATGCCTGTGTCTAAAAACAAAATTTTCTTTGAGCACTGGCTAAGTGTTGACAACCTCAGCCAATGAGGTGCAATTTCACTTTGTTATTATGTGTGAATCTCACTTATAATTGCAATTATTTTGTATCTTCATATCTTAAATATATTTATGAAGTTTTATCAAAATCAAATCAGAAAGTCTGCAGAATGGTAATAAGCTGAACCAATTGGATGCAACATTACCTCATTAATATGAATCTGAAAAGAATTTTAAGAATTAAGAATTCTAAGAATTCCACATACTATTTTAACAACTCTCTCCTATTGAAAACTTCCAGATCTGAATAATCTGGTAATCCTGTGATATTTTATAACCTAATGCACCTGACCTTTAATGCAAAATATCCTATTCAAGAAGACCAAGGTCATCATTAGGTACAAATTCAACCTTAGCTACAGCTTGAAGTGCTAATCAGACATCAAAAATAAAAAGAAGATGACCGTCAAAAACTAAAATTTTTTGAAAGCAGAAATGTTTCTAAGATAATACATACAATATATTAGTAGTATGTCCACTATCTTGCAAATTCAACTCTTTCAAGCTAAAAACAACATTACAAACATGGAGCTGAATTGTTGTCTCTTGCTTAACAAGCAAGCTGGACAAGAGTTGTCTCACTCTGAATACAGGAACTGGTGCAAAAGACCGTGTGGTTGTCAATAACTATCTGAGCAGAGGCAAATGCACTTTAGGGCTGTAACTGCAGGAAGGGCTTGTGAGGGTGTGCAGGCATTATAATCAGGAAAGTAAAGATGAAGAATTGTATTTTACCTTTAAAAATATTATTTTCGTCTTCAAATACATTACCTATAATAATACATTAAGAGAATAGGGAAAAGGAAGGAGTTACATCCCCTTAACCCTGAGCTGGTCCAGACTCCAGTCTCCTTACATTCATAATGCAGCTTTGATATGAATAAACAGGTTAGTCACTTGATATACAGAAAATATGGGCCATGTGCCTGAAGAAAAAAATGTTTGATCCCTTAAATCGAGTAGAAATCAAGTGACCTGCAATCTTATGATGCTGCTGAAGAACCTGGGTGGGTAGCATGTGCTTCCATTGCCTGGACCCACCATGTTGAAATGAGCACTTTGTGATGAGACATGTTTGAGGTTAGAGCTAGAAAAAGTAGACTCTAACCTTCAACCCACGTCTTGGGTAACAGAGGTCTGGGAGCAGTTTTTCTGAATGCTAAGCTTGTGGCAACTGCCCTGACCTTGTGAGTTGAAATAACAAGGAACTTGTCTGATCTTAGGTTAGTACCTTATATGCTGAGTGAAAAACAATGTATCCATACATGCCAAGCAACCAACCTCCCCATGAGGTATAAGCATAATTATTGCTATTGTAAGTGGCAAATAAGCATAATTTGAGCATAAAAAGTGTAATCTATATATTACATGCCAGAATTACACCACATATGAAAAAGATGCATTTATTTTGGCTATTAACCTGGTTTTGCAGCCTGGTCCCAATTCTTGTCCCAAAGGTAAAAATCCATATGGATTAGAACCAGAATACAAACACAAAATATGCTGAAAAATTATTTATATTCAGCACTTACAAGACTTTTTTAGCCTACATGTTTAACTTTCACTGTATGATCCTGAACTGAATTCTGCAATGAGCATGATCATATGTTGGGAGTGCTGCATTACATTACTCTCATATTCATCCTTTAAAGTTTGTAATGTTTTGTCTGATCTGACACATTTTGAAATTTAAAAAGAACCATGTGCTCTAACAATTTCCATCACATAACATGTGCAACTCACACCATAAAGCATTTCGCTCAACGTCTAGCGCCATATTCTTTAAAAGTATAGACTAGCTTTTCACTATAATGAATCTGTTAGGCAAAGTTCTTATTAGAAGAAACCCATCTATTTTCATGGAAAAGGGTCACATATAGTTATAAATAACAAATAAGGAGTGTACTTTTATGCTATTCAAATGCAGCAGTAATCTTTTTAACAATATTCTCAAATTTATATGAGTGAAATTAAAGAGATGATAATAAAAATGACAAAAACTTCTTATTGCTTTGTTTTTATTTTTTAATGTACCAAAAAAGTGTAATCTATATAGGAAAGCATAAAACATAATTTGATGGAAAAAAAGCATAATGATTACACCACAAGCCTAATAGTTGGCATGCACACATATCCATGCACAGTGTTGGTTCACAGGTTTCTCAACAGAAGCATACCCTTAGGTTTCGACACATGGAATTTAAATGTGACCCTATTCTGATGCATGCAAATTCCAACCTCTGCGTTTTTATGACAAAAGCATGACTTTATTACCCTTGATTCATCTCCAGTATACACATAACTGATGAAATGCTTAGGTGTGCATAACCAAATCAAGGTTAGATTGTTTTGAGATTAAAGTTGACATTTATAATGAAGGAAGTGGGAATCAATCATTTTTTTAACCAAATATTGGCATTTGTAAGAAATCTTTGATCGTACAGTTTGCAAAATCTACTAAAAGTTGCAACTTAACACCTGTCAGTTGTGCAGCAAGATCAAATAACCACCAGCTGTTACTTGCCACTGAACCACACTTGCAGCACAAGCAAAGGGTTGTCATGTGGAAAAACAAGCTATGGGATTAAGGTCAATTATTTTCTAGAAGAGTCACACATCTGCTTGGCACTGAAAATGAATACATATTGGAAGCTCAGTCAACCTGAAATAAGGTGAGTGCTGCCTTAACAAGCAGTGGCAGAAAACTTGTATGCTTTAAATGGGTACCCAATGGCTCATTTTATTACCCAGATAATTATGAACGGGCAGGTAGCCAAGTACCCAGGTACCCGCTGACAGCTTTAAACATGAGGAAAGAAATCTTAACCAGTCTCTCTCACAAATAATGAAAATCACAGCATAAAGTCATCGCTGTCAAAAAATAATGACTACTGAGATATCAGCTGGTACAGATCGAATATGTGCATTCATGGTTGTCCAAGCAGCTGAGGAGAAGGCAAGACTTTCCAATGAATTTTCACTACTAAGTTAAGAAGGTTGTTGATCAAGGAGCTGGGTGATGGGCCTGTGATAATGGTGCCTTCTTGATCAGTGAAGTTTCTGTTGCTGCAACATGCTCAAGAGTAAGTTGTCTACAGAGATGGCATTGGGTTGAAGTCTCAAATTGACCCTTTCTTAGCCCTTTGGTGAGCCAGGAGAATTGCCTGGCAGAAATAGTCACCCATCTATTTTCCGTCCATGAAGAACAAGCACTGCATACACGGTGTGAATTGCATCCAATACAATTAATACAGAAGGGATGATTATCCCCAGCCCTGTTTGAACCAGCAGCACTTAATTCTGCCCACTGTACCTGACTCCTATAAAGTAAAGGCATGTACAGCTGAAAATCAGTCAAGTGTGCAGGAGATACTAACTTCAATGCGTAAGTTCTAACAAATTAATGAAATAACACTATATTCTGAACTGTACAGATACAAACTTACATAGCTGCCAACCCCCAAGTACAAAAATACTGATTGCTTATGACAAAAATACTGATTTTCAGGACCAAATACTGATTTTTAAAATTTTAATGCATATGTAACTACTTACAACTTATACAACCATCAGTAAGGTAGGACAGTGTCTTACATAATTATTTAATGTCAAAGATGCATGTGTTGCACACTTGCACCTTCTGGACAGGCACCCTGTTCCATTTGGGTGCCCATTCAGAAGGTGCAAGAGTGCAACACACTCAGACACAGGCTGTTTATAGGAGCCTTTTCCACACCTTGTTTATTTTTTTCAATTATTATCGATTCCAATGTACCAACTGTCATTGATAATCTCAATTCTGTGTGATTTTCTTACTGAACTATTTTCATTCTAGCATACGAGTAATCCTTTGCGATTTTACCGTCTGGAAAATGCATGCAAAATAAATCGTCAGCAACTCTAGTAACTGAAAGAGGAAGGTTCATTTCTAAAAGAAATTTAATAAACCGAATTTCGATCGAATTACATCAAGGTTCTCTCTGGTATTTATATACATCCAAGTTCAGGCTGAGTTGTGTATGATGAAGCAGCAAGCTGATGTTTATTAGCTTTTTTGTGCTCTTGTATTTCATGTGCGCCTCCATGCCCAATAGCGAAATCACATTACACAATTTCCAAAACGTAAAGTCTTCTCCTTTACTAGATGATTTCACAAATCTAAACAAGACGGCACAATTGTCCTTTCAGTTCTGTTTTCTTGTCTTTTCTGGTGAAAATTCTGAATATTCTGCTTTCCTATTCAACATGATTAGAAGTTGAATATTACAAAGATGAGACACAGTGGTAGCGGTAACTGTTTGCGAAATCCAATATGGCAGATAAAGACAGGCATTGTAGCCTTGATTTCGAATGAACCAATCATATTGTAGAAGTGTATTCCTATATATATGCGATACATTTCTATCAGAATGGAACCGAGTGCCCGTTCTAAACTGAAAATTGCAAGGAAATTTTTTTATTATTTTTTTTTTAATTAAAAAACGTATTTTTTGCAAAAAAAATGTACAGCCGTATTCTGGTCCAAAATACGGGACAAATAAGGAAAAAATGGGACAGTTGGCAGCTACGAACTTACAAACAGAAAACTAATTATTGGCCTGGATAACTAGAAAACGAGTATAGTACTGAACTGGCTTGGAAGTACTAATGACTACGGTGCAAGTATTTAAGGTCGTGCTGACTGAATCAATGCATGATGAAGATGACAATGAGGTGATCAATTGTTCATCAGGAATGAAACTGGAACAAGAGAAAAATAGAAATATGGTGGAGTGTATTTCCCTAAAGTGAGAAAACTCCAAAACTATGCTCCAAGGACAGAGAGGACCAAGAAGTATAAGTTGCCCAGCACTCCTAAAAAGTGTGCACACCAGCATGAGAGGAAGAAGGACCCAGCAACTACAATGTATTGGATGCCAAGGGGAGACTACTTTTTGTCTGACTTCCTTTTTAAGCATGCAAACAACAATTCAGTACATTTGTTGCTAGACCAACACAAGATGTATGTGATGTAGTAAAATGAACACATAATGTATCATGACTAGGTAATGTATCTTACATGAAATTTAAAAAAAAAAAAAACATGTCAACATTACCCATCTGATGTTGTCCCTGCAACAGCTAGCAATGAATCCAATTCTTCCTGTTGTCTCTTCTGATAGTCCTTCAACCAGCGCAGTGCTCCGCAGATCAGGCTCAAGGATTTGCCCTGAAACAGGGAGGGTTTTAACCATTCTATTGAGAAATGTAAATGCAACTATAATTATTTGCAAATGGCCACACTTATTATGATTTGCTTCAACACAGGAACTTGTCTGGAGAACAAAGTTAGGAGAATGGGCACTCAGGGGTCACAAGTTCGCCAAGTAAAGACAGAATACTAAATATCCAAATAATTCATGGTCTCCTCAGTATCGAGCTGCACTCCAAATCTGGTTGCAATTTAACAATCTCTGGTAAAACAATGCTGTGGAAACCAAAGACAGGAGAAAAGACAACCAGAAACCATAACTCCTTTAAATGAGACAAAACTCAAAAAATATATACATCTAGGTCTGAAACAACGTACACACCAAAATTGCATCAGAATATGTTCATTAGTTCCTGAACTATGCTGGATACAAAGATGTCATGCTGTGGAGATTTAAACCTCATTAAGAGCTGAAAATATCTCCATCATGACAAACTCTTTAAAAGGCACATCGAACAAACAAGGGTTTCAGCACTATGGTGATTACAAAATGTATGAACAGAATGATGGATAGAAGAACAGACAAATGGACTCCTACATCTTAATGCAGGGCCCTAATGAAAAATAATGTATTATTGTAAATTCATTCATTTTTGTTGTATATATTTTTATGGCTCTGCCAAAACTGAATTAAATTATCAATTTTTAAATATGTGGATATGCATCTAAAAGGAAAATGGGAAATGTTTTTGAACTGTTTCTGTTTTTAATTTGTTGCATCTTTACATCTGCAGTTTGTAAAAAACCCAAAAATGGGTACTAAATGAATACATATGAATTCAAAGTATCGGACTGGTTAAAACTAAACTTAAGCACTTCTGGTTTAGTTCTATCATAACTAGAGGAATTTGCTCACATAAATATATCCCTCTCACCTCCTGCACCCCAATTAACAACTCAATAATCCCTCCAAAAACAGAGCACAACTCTTGTGAAAATAGTGCAAGTACAATGACTAGTCAACATGAATATTTTCTTATGATGACAATATGCTAAGTGTCCACTAAAACCTGCTTGAGTAGTTGCATTCATAAAATTCTACCACTGTATCTACCTTTAAGTCAATACACTTACAACAGCACCTCAAAGGGAATTTCTAGGAATTCAAGATAGACCATTTATTCATGGTAAGTTGAAGCTATGTCCTTCATATTCTCATGTGTGTGAAGCTACACACCAATCCTCCAAGTAGTTTAGGAGTTCTGACAGACAATAAACTATTTATTGGCTCCTCTGGTCCATGACCAGTACAGCAATAAACTGTTAGTGCAAACTGAACAGTCAATATGTGTATCTTCAGGTGATGACCATAATATTTTCCAACTTTCATGACAATCCATCGTAAGCTGTGGGACTAGTTGCACTAACATGATTGTGTATTAAGACAGAGAGGGCAATAACTCTAACAAACATTATGGAAACAAAGTGTTTCATCCACATTTGCATCTTCAGGTGATGACTATATTTACCAAGTTCAATGTTAATCCAAACAAAGACCTGGGGGATTAATTGCACTAACAAAACTGAAAGATGGACACATCTGGCCAATTCTACACACCTCCAAGGCCACAGAGTTTATGTAGGACCAGAGATCTATAATTGCTCTGTCACATCCAAATTCCATTAAGTTTCTTGAACCATTAACTGAGATCCTTTTCCAAATGAGCCACTTGTTAAAGGACATTCTCAGTAAGGCAGTCAAAATTCTTTTCAAAAGATAGACCAATTTTGTTTAAGCTATAACAAATCATATCAGCTTGAAAAACATGCAGTTTTAAAAGTTTAAAAGTGTGGTCTGATGCAGCAAAAATAATGTATTTGTAAAGTACACTTTGATCATGGTTATGTGAGAAAGCTTGCTGGTAGCTTCTCATGGGTCAGTGGTTCTTTCCGAGGTTTTCTCAAGTTCATCCTATACCATTAATACTGGCCGCCAAGTATAGCCTATCTTGTGCTGAGAAATGGCATTAAACCCTACAACAACAACAACAACAACAACAACAACAACACTTTGATCACAATGTTCACCAATCCAGTTTCAGAGACTGCAGTCCCAAATCCCATCGCTTCTTGCAGATCTCTCAACTGGAAGCAAGCTTCAGTTTTTCTTTTCAATAAATTTACCTGGCAGCAGTAATCATCTCTCCTGCCATGAGCAATAATCAGATCAGCATATCCAATAAACATAATTATCACCTACTCTGCTTTTTTCCTTAGAACAACCAAGTATCTGAACACTATATCTTATACATCGATGCCAATCATTTGGATATTAAAAGTTGATTAAACCCTTGAACTTGGTGTTTTTATTGGCCAGATTACATTTTCATGCAGGCAGTATATATGAATATGGGCAGATTCAAGTGTCTTGGATGTGCTACATAAAATGAGTCTGGTTCTTCAACTGCCTCCACAAAGTATAAATCCTGGATCCAAACCAAACCAGGACAAGCCAATATCAGCATTTTACAGCAACAGTCATATTTTCATGTTTTTTACAAATGATCCTCAAGTCAGTAGTTTAAGGGTCATTTCAGTATGCGGTATGGTAAAATTTTAAGGCTTGGCAGGTCCGCTTTTAAAGAAAGAACAGAAAATCTCTTATTTACCAATGAATTTTAATTTAATTCTACAAAAAAAAAAAAATTACAGATCATTTCCAAATTAGAATAGGTATTACATAAATTGCTGTGTTTGATTCAATTTGATTTAGTATTTTATGGCACAGCAACAAACATTCTTCACCATTTCACAGAGGTGGCCCATACGAAGATGTTTGATTACTATTAGAATAACAACATTGGTATCACACATGGGGCAAATAATTTTTAAAATACTCAACTAAGCATAAAAAGTACTTTTGTTTTGTCAATTAGAGTATGAGCAGAAGTACTCATGACTTAAAATTTGGAGTACTAGTATTTTTAAAAAGTACTCATAAGCATAAACAGAGATGTAATATGGCAATTGCATGAAATTCAGAAAGACTAACAATGTGCTATTCAGATAAAAGAAGAAAACAAATTACATGTTGTATTTTATACCAGATTCCTTTCTTCACAGCACAAGTTATTGTTAAAAAGATGTTACTATATATATTAAAAGAAAACCGATTTAAATAGGGTTCATATAATAAGATAAAATCCAAAAATACCTGGTCAATAACCATGAAAAGCAAAAATAAAATGAACGTGAATCCCAAGCATTATTTCCTCTATTAGGCCACAGACAGCTGTTTATCTACAGATATGTTTACAATATTAGCTAGATAACACATGTATTTCAAAATGGAATCTTCTGATTTAATGCAGATTCAGTTTGCTTCAAAAACAAGAAACTCACAGTCTGCACTTCCCCAGTTAAGTGAAATGCACGAATAGCAAAGAAGGGATTTAAAAGTCTGGTATTATCTTAAGTCTAAAATTTAATCATCATTTTAATTGGTAAGTTGATATATTATCAATCAGGTGTTTAATCATCATTTTAATTGGCAAGTTGATATATTATCAATCAGGCGTTTAATCATCATTTTAATTGGCAAGTTGATATATTATCAATCAGGTGTTTAATCATCACTTTTACAAGGCAAGTTATGCTTGGTCCACAACTTATGCACACATGCTTGGTTTCCAAAGAAATTAGGGTTTGGACATTCTTTGTCTATTCCAATAGACCCAGGAAACATAGGGTTTGGACATTCTTTGTCTATTCCAATAAACCCAGGAAACATAGGGTTTGGACATTCTTTGTCTATTCCAATAGACCCAGGAAACATAGGGTTTGGACATTCTTTGTCTATTCCAATAGACCCAGGAAACATAGAGTTTGGACATTCTTTGTCTATTCCAATAGACCCAGGAAACAAGATCAACAAATAAAGGTCACTCAAGAAAACAAAGGCAATCATCTCTGAAAATTTATGTTGTTCTAAAATAATTTAGTATATTTATCAGCTTCGATTTTTAACTTAATGTTAGGGATGAAATTACGAACTAATTTGATCCTGTATATCAAAATGTACTCCATTTCAAAGCAAGAGTATGAATATAAGAATGAGGACTTTAACAAGGGTACAAGAACAAGGTGCTT
Source organism: Megalonaias nervosa (assembly GCA_016617855.1). Lineage (NCBI taxonomy): Eukaryota > Metazoa > Mollusca > Bivalvia > Unionida > Unionidae > Megalonaias > Megalonaias nervosa. The sequence continues at coordinate 44,398 of JAECUM010000863.1, read as the reverse complement.
TAACTCAAGACATAACAGCACTGTATAAGCATTTTAACTCATTAAAAATACAAGTCCAAGTACAGACACAAGACTTTAGTACATCAAAAATAAAAAAACAAGAATGAGCATGAGTAAGAAATTTAACTCGTTCAAAATAAAAGAGTACTTTAAGTCCTTACAAATATGAGCATGAGCACTTGGATTTTCAGGACTCAGGAGAACAAAGTAAATAAATATTGTGTACCCCACTCTGTCTCACAAAGACCAAAATAAATTAGCAGTCTGCAAAGGAAGCTGGGTTTCATCAAGGTTTTACTGCATATTAATTAGCCATGACAACAGGACTTATGTGATGCTTACAGTCCCAGTGGGACTCTCAAAAATCCCAACATTTCCCAGCTCTAGGCATTTATACAGCTCCTTCATAAAATCCTTTTGAATGTCATAAGCCTCAAATGGAAAGGAGAAGTCCTCTGGAACAACAACAGTCTTTTCTTCACCTGCAACAATAATAAATGACGTGAGACGAACATGATCTGTTCAGAACTGAGATAATACTGAAATAGTGAAATATATCAAACTCTTGCATAAAATATATGCACTCTGGTTAGGCATTATTTAAAGGTAAACATTTTCAAGAGAAGTTCTTAGACAGTTTTCCAATTATATAATACTATAAGAGATAAAATGGGTAACACCAAGGGTAATAATAACATATGTGAGAAAGGAAGTAATTTAAGTGTATATGTCAGTCTTAGAAACTGATACCTAAATGTTATGGTTGTTTTGACTAAGTGAAATAACTCTTTGAAAACAAAAATTAAACAGCAAAGTAAAGTTAAATTGTAAACTAGAACACATTCCTGGAGCACATTGTTAATCACAATATGTGAAAACTGCCCCAAATGCAAAACCTAGTCGAGATATGACAGGCACATATGTATGAATTACAGAAACATTATAAGACACTAACACTGTTACAGTGGGGCATAACGAAAAATGTATGTCCAAAATATTCAGATTTTACTGTAAATGTGTTATACCATGAAATGTAGCTAACTGTGGTGTAAGGGGTGCTCATGGAGGGGTAGTACCTTTGGTGGGGGTAGCAGTCATACTCCTTTTGGGGTAGCTAGTCCATCTCTGGTCCCCACTTGGCGCTCAGCTCGCACCTGTGGCTCCAAGAAGCTGTAGCATGCGCAGCAGCCACACAACGGGCAACGGCTTCGACTGGCCGGCTAAACCAGGTTGAGGGTAGCCAACAGGTGTTAAACTCTCGGTAAGTTAGAGCTTGTCACCCACAGCATGTGAAGACTGAATCCAGCGGACTGCGCAGAGGAACCACCAGCAGGTCAACAGGCAGGAAGGCGGACCCAGCAAAGCGATGTGGAGCGCTAAGAGCATGGCAAGACACGCAGGACGCATTGGTCATCCAGTCACCATTCCAGCCGTCTCAACTACGTCTTTCCACTGGACAAAGTGGGTCCTGGAGGAGAGAGTGAGGCTAACGCAGCACAACTCTCCCTCACTCTAATCCAACTCACGCGCAAGTCATTTATGTCATCACCCATGCCCAAGTCCTACGGTGATGGGTGAGCTGCAACGTGGCAGGTGTGGATGCACTGGCAGCCGTAGTAGCGGACCTGCATGCAGCAGCTCAGACCACAGGGTCGTCTTCCACTGACCTGAAGCAGAAATGAATTTCGGCAGCCATCTGAACGACTAAGCAGACCTCTTCAGGATAGCGATGCTTACCTCCGTAGCCTGAGGTAGGGGCTGGAAAAGTGCCCTAAAAAAAGCCTGCTTCAACTACCCCTACCATCTTACCGCAGCTGGAGGGAATCCCATTCTTGCAGTCGAAACACAAAGAAAACCTGAAAGGCTCCCCTCACTCTTGGTGCATGGAACATACGCACTCTATTGGATCATGCAGAGGCTGACAGACCAGAGAGAAGAACTGCCCTGATTGCAAGAGAACTTGCTCGCTACAAGATAGAGATAGCAGCCCTGAGTGAAACTCACTTGGCCAAGAAGGGCCAGTTGACTGAAGTTGGAGCTGGCTACACCTTTTCCTGGAGTGGACATGGCACCAATGAATGTCATGAGTCTGGAGTTGGTTTTGCTGTCCAGTCGAGTCTGGTGAATAAGCTTTCTAGCTTACCAAAGGGAATTAATGAAGGGGTAATAACGCTGAAGCTACTCTTACCTGGAAAAAAGCAAGCCACACTCATTAGTGTTTATATACCAACCATGACCAACTCGGTGGAAGCCAAAGACAAATTTTACCAGGATCTGGAAGCTCTGATTGCTTCAGGACCAAAGTCAGACAAGCTGATCATTCTTGGTAATTTTAATGCCAGAGTTGGCGCAGACCACATCTCATGGGAGGGAGTTATTGGTAGACATGGCATTGGCAACTGCAATAGCAATGGACATCTGCTCTTGAGGATGTGCACAACATGTGATCTCCTGATCACAAACACCATCTTCTGTTTGCCCAACCATAACAAAACAACTTGGATGCACCCACGGTCTAAGCATTGGCATCTGATTGACTACATCTTAGTGCATAGGAGTGACAGGCAGGATGTCCATGTGACCAAGACCATGTGTGGTGCTGACTGCTGGACAGACCACAGGCTACTGATATCCAAGATAAATCTTAGAATTCAACCTTTAAGATGTCCACAGGGATTTAGAGTCCCAAAGCGCCTCAACATATCCAGGCTGAAAGTCTGGAACACTGAGCAAGCTCTGTCCGAAGCTCTGACAAGCCAGCTGGAAACCATAGACTCTGATACCACTGACGTAGAGCAATGCTGGACGGTCTTCAAACAGCTGGTGTATTCTACTGCAACTGAAACCCTTGGCATCACTGCACAAAAGCACCAAGACTGGTTTGACAAGAGCTGTGAAGAAATACAGTCCCTGCTAAAGGAGAAGCATCGTCTCCATTGTGTATACAGCATCAACCCCGAGTCCGTGGCAAAGAAAGATGCCTTCAGCAGAGTCTGCCAAGCTGTGCAGAAGAAATTACATGAGATGCAGGACACTTGGCTGAGCCGAAAGGCTGATGATATTCAGTCCTTTGCTGACAGAGACAACATGAAAAATTTCTATAGTGCTCTTCGTGATGTTTATGGCCCAGTAACATCAGGCACAGTCCCACTCTTGAGCTCTGATGGCAGCAGGTTCATAACCGAGGAGAAGATACTGGATCACTGGGAGGAACACTTAGACGGTGTCCTCAAAAGACCCTCTTCCATCAATGATGAAGCGTTCAACCGTCTACCCCAGGTGGAGATCAACGAGAGACTGGCTGACACTCCATCAATCATGAAACTCATAAAGCCATTGAGCTCCTGTCTAGTGGGAAAGTTCCAGAAGCAGACTCCATCCCAGCTGAGATCTACAAGTCTGGTGGGCCTAAGCTAGTGGAAAGACTAACAGAGATGTTTTGTGGGATGTGGAAGCAGAAACGCATACTCCAGGAATTCAAAGATGCATCCATCATCCAAATTTACAAACGCAAAGGAAATCGCCAATCCTGCAACAACCATAGAGGAATTTCTCTACTCTGCATCACAGGCAAGGTCCTCGCCAGGCTAAAACCAAAGTCCAAGTTGAGAACATTCATGACTTCCTGTTTGCAGATGACTGTGCCCTCAACGCCAGCACGGAGGCAGGCATGCAACAGAGCAGGAACCTCTTTTCCACAGCGAGCACCAACTTCAGACTCACCATCTCCACCAGCAAGACCGAGATTCTGCATCAGCCAGTTCCTGGAAAAGATTACCTGGAACCATCGATCACTGTCAATAGCCAAAAGCTCCAAATGTGGACAGATTCGCATACCTCGGCAGCACCCTCTACTGCAACTGACAAGCAGTCCACATAGACGATAAGGTCAACACCAGGATTGCCAAAGCCAGCGTAGCATTTGGCAGACTCCGCTCAAATGTCTGGGATAGGAGAGACATCAAGCTTCCCACCAAACTCAAAGTCTATGCAGCAGTTATTCTCCCCACCCTCCTCTATGCTTGCGAGACCTGGACTGTGTATAGTCGCCATGTTAAAAAACTGAACCACTTCCACCTGAGCTCCCTGAGAAAACTGCTGAAGATCAGATGGCAGGACAAGGTACCGAACACCGAGGTGCTCACTCAGGCCAGCATGACAAGCATCCACACCATGCCATGCAAGGCACAACTCCATTGGGCTGGCCATGTTGTCCGCATGCCAGAAGAATGCCTACCCGAGAAAGTGTTCTATAGAGAGCTACAGCAAGGCAAGAGATCTCATGGTGGTCAAAAGAAGAGGTACAAGGACACCCTCAAGGCCTCGCTGAAGAACTTTGGCACTGACCCTGACAGCTGGAAGAGTGTCACTGCTGATCGATCTGCTTGGCGCAGTCAAGTCAATGCCAGTGAGGCAGCTTTGAGCAGAAAAGACTGGTGGACGCAGCTGAAAAATGTGCTCTGCGCAAATCCAGGAACAGCAGTTCCGCAACTCCCAGTCAGCAGCCTGTACATCCATGTCCCCACTACAACAGACTCTTACAGGCCCGGATTGGACTGATCAGCCATCTCCGGACCCACCCCCAGTGAATCAATGACACTGAATGGTCCTCATCGACACCGATGGACGAACATCATCAGCTAATGCATGTGACACAGTGAAGTATTACTAATTTAAAGTAGTTTTAATTGAAATGTACTTCCCAGTTATATTTCTCATAATGTGACACAGTGAAGTATTACTAATTTTAAGTCGTTTTTAACTGAAATGTGCTTCCCCCAGCTATCTTTCCCATAATGTGACACAGTGAAGTATTACTAATTTAAAGTAGTTTTTAACTGAAATGTGCTTCCCCCAGTTATCTTTTCCATAATGTGACACGGTGATGTCTTACTAATTTTAAGCAGTTTTTAACTGAAATGTGCTTCCCCCAGCTATCTTTCCCATAGTGTTACACAGTGAAGTCTTACTAATTTAAAGTAGTTTTTAATTGAAATGTGCTTCCCAGTTATCTTTCCCATAATGTGACACAGTGAAGTCTGCAAAGGCATGTTATTCATCCAGTGTTCATGACTTGTGAAAGTTAGTGACAATGTCTGCAACGCGCATCTTTTTGTCGAGGTAAGTCTTCATCTGGAACGTGAAAAGCAGGTCAATTACCAGGGGTTTTTTTCCATTAAAGATACAGACATTAACTTTCATGACTGTACATACAATGACTAAGCTGAAGAGATGGTACTTTCCTGGGGCAAGGCACAAACCACTGCTCAAGACCAACCTAGATGGTGAAAGATAGTTGCAGCCTTATGCCCCAGACGGGACAAAGAGGACTATCCAACTAACAGGAGTGTGAAAAGAAGGTCAATTACCAATTTTTTCCAAAGATACACACATTAACTTTCATAACTGTACATACAACAGTATTTGAGAAACTGAGCTACTACAAAAAAATGTTAATGCCTATGCAACCAGTTGAAAGAACTCCCTATGTATAACATAAGCTTTGCAGGAGAAAATAATTAAAATTACAAACCCACTTCCAGCTGCATGTGCATAAACAAAAATAAAAATTTCTGAACCCTACCAAATTGTGTACAAAAGCTTCCTGAAGACATTTTTTTTTTTAAATTCTAAGTTTGCAAAGTGTAATTGCAACAAAACAAACCTGAAACTCTTCCTCCATTGTTTTCAACATTTATTTCAACAGCAGACAGCAACTCGTCATCATCATCATCATCAAAGCCATCCATATCTTTCTGGGTTACTGCTACACCACCGATTCAGACTTCTAAAAGCAAATGCATTTTTCTTATACAGAAAGATCCAATTAAATTTTTCAAAATAATATATATTTCAAATGGGAGGAACTTCTCAACTAATATCATCTTATCTATTCCAGACTTATTCGCAGTGGGTAGTCTCAAAGTTTCTCTCTAGTTCCATGAATTATCACCCACATACATAATTAGACAAAATTTAATATCTCTCCATACTAAAAATACAACTTTTTTATGATATTTAATTTGGATTTGTAACTACATTACACATGCTTAAAAGACAAACTGCAAACGACGCAGACTCTGACCTTCCATCACATAATGAGCCAGTCAATCAGGATAATGTTGTCTTTTCTACCGATTATTCTCTACAAACTGCACACACCCAGATCTCCTGGCACATACTGTGATGGAAGATGCAGGCCGTGGCAGTATGCAGTTGGACTCTACTTATAAACAAGTATACACTAGGGGTGAAATGATACACCTGTGCCGCATATCGGTATGATTCACGATACGCAGCCTGCAATATGACACATATCAATACACCTATGAACTCAATGGTGTTTCCATCTCTGGAAGGTAGACGGCACCCTTTCATGTATGTTGACATTCTTGGTTGTATTTCCAGTACGCAGACTACAGATAGACATATAATTCTCATATATTTGTATGCAATTCTCACTGATGAGAAGATATCAACAATACTTTCAAACAGACTACCTGTTGGTTGCAGTGAGTTTTATCCAACATTTTAGGCCATTTAATTGTGGCTCCATTTAACTCCCTTTGTTCTGTACAACATGAATGATTTGAAAACATATTATTACCAATTTCGTGTCTCAGTTACACTTGGAAGACATTACGATGTTATCTTCAAAACAGAAGAAATAATCCAGTTTCCTCGTGCAAAGAAAATCTCATCTAGAACAAATCCAGGAATGGGAATCACATTTTATTTCCTGCAGATGCAAAAGTCTGCTGCAGCCACAGGTACTTGTATTTGTTAGTGAAGAAGGCAAACTATTGACTACACCCAGTCCTATTCTACAATTTTCTTTTAACTTACACAAGGTGATGAACTTGAGCAGTTTGAAATCTGCCCCATGGCTCATTCTATGCTAATTTAATTTATTGAGTCAGCACCTTCATTCACTGGTTAAATATCTCTGCATAAACAAGAGAAATTCCAAATTTGTTTCCCATGTAAAATTTAAGGAGAGATGATGACAGGATTTTATCTGAAGGGAAACCTCCCACTTCATCAAAGAAAAAAGGTGGGGAGGAAGAAATGGTCATAAGTCAATATTTATCTAAACTTCAATATGTCTCCCTTCCTTCCTGCTCCACTTTCTTATAGCTCTACTCAAATCAACATCATTGACAGATGTCACCTCTAGTTGTATAAGCATTAATCAGTTAGTTAATTCTGAGCATACTCTGCTCCTTTTCTTTGTATCAATATTGTTCTGTGCTTCTTTGTGAAGGAGTATATACACAGCTAGTTTTGTCAGCTTGAATATGTTGGGAAACTATCTTTATGACTGTTATGTACACTTTTCCAGAGATCACAGATATTATCTTTTGGATACATCAGCTCCAAAATAGGATTTTTCACTAACATAAACTTCCTTTGTTAAATCAGTAGTTTACTGACTATTATGCCAAATTTCTTATCTGTTCCATAATACTGTATAAGGGTATTTAGTCCATCAATACTTGTGGTGACAGAGGTATTAAAATAAATTCTTTACTTCTTAATTGCATTTTTTAACCCTTATTTTATTCAATTTATCTTAACCCTGATATGGATACATGTATGTGGCTTTGTAGCGTATGATCCGCAGGGCGAATTTGATTAATTAAAAAAATGATAATTGCGTTATACTTTTAAACTGTCTGTATTTTAATTAGGCTCAGTATTCTGCCCTTTGTACATTTAATTTTGAAATACCACTGAAAGGGTCATGCCATCTATTTTTTGTCCAACCAGCATGTACATCTGACTCGTATTTAACACCATTTCGGGCTCAAAATCACTCACTGGTGTATCCATTAACACTTTCCCTGCTCCAATAATCTGATATACTTCATAACTTTAAAAATTATTGTCATCATCACTATCATCAGCAAGTATTTGCCAGATGAAATCATAATGAACCATGCTGGGAATCAGGAATTTTGTGTTTTCTAGGTAGCCCGTATTTTAAACATGCATTTGTAAAACTTTCTCGAAGACTGGTTCAAACTATGCCATAATTTTTATTCCTGGGCACATTGTTCTAATCAAATTTAGTTTCACAGCCATTCATGTCATGCTTAAAGAACCCAGATGTGGAACAGTTGATACCCGAAAAACTGATGTCTCAACAAGAACGGTTAAATAAAAATTGTATACTTGGCTGAGCACATTTTCATATGTGGGACTTTCAATGAATTTGTGGGAGTTTTTACATTTACTGTTCTCCAAGTGCGCAGATTCGTAAAAATTTTGCACGATTTGTGCAATGGCAAACCTTGACAGCTTCTCAGCTTAAGTACTTGACATATCTAATGACTTTCCTGCAAAGTCTCTCTGTTGCTCTGCCAATACTTCCTGTTTGTCATGCAGAGAATAAGCTACATTGATTTCTGATTGGTGGTTATTGTTGATCATGGAGCAGAACAAGCAATAACAACAAATGAGAATTCAATGAAATAGATTTCGACGTGCAACACACGGGTAGCGTAGCTTTCAAATTGACCAAAGGAGTCAAGATACAATTCAAAGTAGAAACTTCGCGTGAAAGTGGTTATTAAATGATGAGTAAAGTACTTCATTAAATATGTGGAACACTTTTGCAATGTATAGTATATGCTGAACATACTTCTGGGTTAAGATAATTAGCATGAAATGGGGGGGGGGCAAATTACAAACCATGTCACTTCGTGTTAACTTGTAGACGGCAAGTGGGTATTCTCAAATAATATTTTTTGTTTTTGCTAATAAACATGAGTGCCTGTGACTGCAAATGCTGTTTCCATGGTTCCCACATTTTTCTGAAGATAAATTTCCAGGTCATTTCCAGGGTTTTTCCTGGAAGAAATTACGTTTTTCAAGGTTCACATATGACCATTACTGAATGGAATTATATAACAATTTAGATTATAAAAAATGCATTTTCTAAATCTAAAGATGTTTCTATTTCAAGACTCTCCAAAACATCTAAGTCAGAAAAGATGATCATGTACAAAACCACAAAATGTATCACACGAAACAAGTTTGATTATATTCCTAGAAACTGACATTTAAGGTTATTACTGTACAATGTACAGAATACAAATTCTAACTTTGCTGACTTGCATTATGTTGCTATGTGGAAACGACATAATGAACATAAATTGGTTTTGTCTCCTTTCAAACCTTTAATTCTAATTATATAGCAATGTATATGCATGTTATACAAAGTAACATTTCCTATCACAGTAAGAAAAAACAATAAATGCAAAATATTAGAATCTTATCTTGTAAGGAAATAAGTTTAACCCCAAATAGACCTGTGCCAATAAAATCCCAAACAAGATTTTTCAAACAACTTAAACTCCTTAAGACGATTTGGTCAAAATTCCATCATTTCAAAAACATTTACAAAAGGGTTGATTTAAATTTTGACAGAAGACCTTCAAATTTATAACTGCTGTATTAAAAAGGATTGAATTTTCTGTAAAATCAACTTGTCTTCTTGTAATTCGATAAACCAGTCTCCAAACTTGTACTGATACTGGGGCTCATATCGTCTTTTAATTTGATACAAGGGACGACAATTTCCCCATTTTTCCGGTGTTCCATTTAAGATCTGAAACCTATGCTTCAAGCCACATGTCACTGTAATAGTTTCGCACCAAATTTCAGCTCAGATTCAACATTTTGGACAACAAATTTGGCTTAAAACGAATAACAGTCCGTTTTCTAATCCGGATTTCCTCCACATATTCCCACCCCATGGACATTTAGGTTGGGATGTGGAGTCAGAGAAATTGCATATTGAAAATTTGAAATTTGCCGCCACCGTGCGGTAGCGGCATATGGTAGTCGCTTACTAGCGGGCCTAGCAAATTTAAACGATGTTATATCGACTCATACCTGCATGAAATCAATAAGAAAATGATTTATTTTCTCAGAAATTGCAAGTATTATGATAGTTATGCCTTTAATCTGCTGACAGTCTAGACAAAACAACTGCATATATGAAACCTGATCCGGTACTTGCCATTTGCATTACTAGTCACATGACTTCACAAATCTCAATAGTCACATGATATCAACAGCAAACTCCTTTTTAATGTTGTACAAAATTCAATTATATTAAATGAAAGTCAGATAGCTTTTGTAAAAACCAGAAAGAACATAATTCTCAACATATTTATTTTGAGAACAACGACAAGAAACCTGTCACTATCGCTGCAATCTGGTCAGTCAGATTCATCAAGCTGAGAGCACAAATTAACATGGCAGTCACGTGACACAGCAAAACCCGGCAGTTGTTCTATGAATATAGATAATTTAGGGTTCTTTCGATTTTGTATTTGTTATGTATATGTAATTAAATTGCTTGTGTGTTAGTTTTAAATTCTTTTTTTTTTATTTTTGTTTCATTATATTTTATTTAATGATAATTTTCATTGGATTTGAATCTCTTTTCTGAAAATTGGCTTGACCCGATTAGATCTTAACGTTACTTCAGCACTATTTTTAGCTCAGTTTTTGTAAACATCAAGTGATCCGCATGTTAGCTGAACTGTAAACAGTCTTTTTTTAAATATATTTTCAGTGTGAGAATTTGGTTCTTAGATAGGGTTATTCTTGCATTCGTGATAAATGGCATTTTATTTTATTGCAATGTTCAAATTAGTAAATCACATAGCCTATCACGTGGAGTACCATGTGATCTAAAACCGAGGCTTAAAACAGCCATTTTCTACTAGATCTAGTCAAAGTCGTTCTTAACACCTTGAGGGAACAAGGTGTTTCTAATTGTTGTTGCCAGTTTGATTTTCATCTGTTTTTTTGGAATTTAATAATTTATTCTCTAGAAAACTAAACAAGTGTACTTTTTCATAAAAAGTTCTGGGAGAAAGAAATTCAGTAGAAATTTATTCTGGAGTTATACACAAACATAAACTGTGATTCAATCGAAGATCTGTTACCACCAGTACAACGGTCTCATCTGACGTCATCGCCTCCATATTGGAATTTCATCAAGATTCGAACCCGGATTTTATTAGAACTGTTTAGTGATAGGACTTGTATTTTTCAATCTTAGGATTAAATTTTGGATTATATTCACAAACCGTAGGTCCTATTTCCAATTTTTACATTGTTTTCTAGGGAAATAAATTTTTTTGTTAAAATATACAAAGCTTGTTGACTTCACTCATTTCTCATTATTTTAGTACAAGCCTACAAGTAACATATTGTTATTACAACCAGCATACAACTTTCGTTTAATATTTTCTTCTACAACATTTGAAATGGGATATTACTGATATCACGTGACTACGGTATCTATGAGGTCATAAACATGTGGGTTGTGAGATTTGTATACTTGTGCGACTACCAATGCAAATCACGAGTACCAGCTCAAATTTCATCAACATCAGTTTTGTTTGGCTTTCAGCAGATTAAAAGCATAACGATTTTAATACTCACAATTTATGAGAAAATAAATAATTTTCATATTGATTTAATGCGGGTTTGACTAGATTTAATAACATTTAAGTTTGCTAGGCCATCTGGTAAGCTGCTACACTTTGCCGCCACCTTGTTGGCCGCTTGTGATGCTAGATTGGTGTTCATATCTTTCATGTAAGAAAAGATACCAATATCGAGCTGGTCTGTGGAAAAATAAAAAGTATACTAGACGAATCTAATCGACTGAGCATTTGGATTGACTCAACAAATGTGTTTATGGCAAGCACCCAAATGATATATACTGCAACCTCCGAATATTCTGGTCAGAACTCGTTAAATTTAACTCACAATCAGGCCAGTTATGACTCAATTACGTAATTGTTTCGGGCATCAAGTGGTGACAGAAAATTGCCAGTTTTTTCCTGACTTACATCAATATTTGCAAAATTCAAGGACTTTTCACGGTCTGGAAACAAATTATCATTTCTCCCGACTTTTTCCCAATTTCCCAGTAGCGTGGGAACCCTGTGTTTCAGATGGATTATAATTTTACAGAATAATAAGGCAACTAATAATAAGTATTCATGACTGCTGAAGACCAAAATAACATGCATATGGTAAATATCGTTTTGTATCGATTCTCCGTCTCTTGTATATGTGTATATGTCTCTTGATATGTGTATCGTTTCAGCAGAAGTATCGATGCATCCATATATCGATGAATCATTTCACCCCTAGTATATACAGTACTGTTTTTTAAAATACTCGTTTCATTACTAAATAATCTCAGTTGGCTAGTAGTCTAAAGCATTCACCTTTACTGATCACTGCCATCTTAACTCTGTACATATGGGTTCAAGTCTCAGGCTTGACAATGTGCAGAAGAAAAAGTTTCCCAGTAGCTTCAAGTGGATCAACGGTTCTTCTTCCTCTATATATACTGGCCACCATGCATAGTAACATATCATTCATGTGCTGAAAAATGGTGTTAAACCCATCCAACCACTAAATAATCAGGTCTGTATACAACTTGCAGAACATAAAGCATTATGAACTGAATTCAAATTCTGATACAAGCAAATAGGCATGTTTTCAAGTTCTATTTGCCTACATTTCAGTTGGCTGGAATGCGATGGAAGCCAGGAATACTGAAATTGGTTAAAAGGATAAGTACACAACTCCCTTGATAACTCTCTAACCCACTTATAAGGGGGGGGGGGGGGTCAGGCATAGATCCCGTATTTTAACCAGAAAATACCCAAAAACTGATCCCTATTTGTTGAACTTTGTAATCAAAATTGGTAACAGAAGCTTTGATATATAGCTCGTTTTATCATCAAAAACGGTAGATAGGACCTGTAAATTTTAATCAACATCATGAAATTATCAACTTTTAATAAGAAGTCATAATTTGTCACATTTTCTTTCCAAACTGCATTCTTAGTACACCATAATTAACGATATTCAAGGAAAATTTAAACAATGAAAATGACATGCCTAGTGAGGCAGTATTTTAATAAATAAATACCAATTAAATAATTTTTAATCAAGTGAAATTTGTGTTTTAGTTCTATTTTTTAGTTCCTCTTAAGTTTAATCATCATAAATGCAATGTGTCCTCTTGTACTTAAACGTAAAATGTGTCAATCTACCGTAACAGCTATGTCCATGAGCATTTCTCAGAAAGTAATTAAGTGCCGACCATGTTTTGATATTTGACTAATGGAAGTATTCATTGTATTGTTGCACTGAATTAAAAGTTGGCCTCCTTTATATTTTCACTTTAATTACATCTTTTGAATCAAGTAAAGGAGGTGGAATAAAAGAAAAGTTAAAACTCATGCAAATCCTACATGCTTAAGATCAAGCGGGCTCAGCTGTATGTCAATTGAACTCTTTTCCGTTGATCAGTCGAAACACTGTTATAAATGTTATTGTGTACATATAATAATAAAAACAACCTTAAATTAACCTACTCAATTATAACAGTGATCAAAAATAGCAAGCCAAATAACTGAAATGAATACTTCGTAAAATAAAGAGCTTTCTTTCACAGATACGGACCGTTGTGGGAGGAAACTAGTTTCAGAGAATTCTTAAATTGGTACTTGGAGATATTCTCAAGGATAACAAAAGTTTCACTATTACTTGCAATGAAATCACAGCATCAATATTTTACTAACTTAACAATACAAAAATTGAGTTTTGATGTAGACAATTGTCTCATGAAATAATTGTCATTAGTTTTTGAAAAAAGGAATCTTGTCTGGTCGTGTAACAACAGTTAGTCTGATCCCTGCTACACACTACACTATTATATACCACTCAGGAAACCAGACTTATCAACAAAACAAAAAAATGTGACATATTACACAAATGTTTTCTCATACACATGATGGTTGTTGAAACCAGTTGGAATAATGTTAAAGATCATTCAGATGTTGGACATTTTGAAAACAAATGTAATTTATGAAGAATAATGAACAACTTTCATTAGAAAAGTGCTTTATTGACAATTATTCTCAATGCAATTATGAAACGAGAATTCAGTCATTAAACAGCCCAGTTCCAACCTCCAACGCCACCCCCGCAGTTTCTGGATGTCCAGAGGATTTATTTTAAGTCCCTTGGTAATGAGCACCCTATTTTATTGTGCAATCTGTTTCTGGACCCCGTTGTGCATGAGTTGTCATGGGAGAGGTATATCTTGAATACAGTGAAGCTATATAAAACTTTCTTCAATATTAGCAACATAGTTATTTTAATAGAAGCCCCCTTCTAATAAATGTCCCCTCCTTTTTACCACATAAAAGTCCTACATTATCGAGGCTTATAGATCCATATATATTCATTGTGGGATGTAAAAATAATTAAAATGGTATATGAGTAATCCAATGACTGTTACAAAAATCAAAATAATATAATTTACTAACATTTTCAATCAAACAGTCAAATGGCACTGAACCCCCCCACCACCACCAGTAGCTATTAAAATAACTATGGTATATTTTTATTCATTTTGTTAAAGCAACATACTTCAACTTAATCCAATTTCAACATTCCCAGCTTCAGCAGACTGGGGAACAAGATACAGAATGACATTATTTAGGCAGTAAGACATTGAACCCTGTTAGGTGTAGGCTTCTACAAGAGTAACAAAAGAAAAGAGTGAAGTCAACAAGCTTTGTAAATTTTAACAGAATAATTTATTTCCCTAGAAAACAAGGTAAAAATATGAAAAAGGACTTACGGTTTGTGAATATAATCCTGGAATTTAAAAATATAAGTCCTATCACTAAAAGGTTCTAAATGAATCAAAGTTCGAATCCTGATGAACTTCCAATATGGAAGGCAATGACGACTTCTATATCATGTTTGTGTTGTCATGTCAACAGTTCCTTGTTGAATCACGAATAAAATATTCTGGCTTTAGAATTCCAAATAATTTCCAATAAATTTCTTTGTCCAAGAATTTTTATGAGCACTGGTATTTTCCAGGGAATATAAATTATTAAATCCTCCCCCCCTCCCAAAAACTAGAAGAATTTCAAACCAAACTGGCATCAACATTAAAAAAAATCTTGAGCTCTGAAGGTGTAAATTACGACTGACTAAATCCACTACAAAATATCTGTTTTAACCCTCAATTTTAGATCACATGGTGGGGTCACGTGGTCACTTAGTTTGAACAACACAGGAAAGTAATATGTCAATTAGAACGTAGGCTATTTACAGGTTTGATTGTACTGAATGAATCTTACTATAAGATTCAGTAATAAAAAGTTGTTTACAAAACAGAGCTAACATGCAAGCCAAGTACAGTGTATGACTTTGATTACGACCAATGATTTTCAATGTGTTTCCCAATTTTGAATCAAGGTCAGTAACTAGGTCAGCTAAAAATATAATGTAGCAACAAACTGCGTGCTTATCAGGTCAAAACAGAAACTGAATTTTCCGAAAAAAAAGTCAATTCCAGTGAATAAAGTTATTATTACAATAATATGTAATGAAATAAAATAAAATAACAAAGAAATTAAAAACTAACACACAAGGAATTAAATTACATATACGTAACACTTCCCCCCATAAAGAAAAAGAAAGATTTATATAATAAAGCTTTCTTTTTACCATATGTAAATTATACATGAGGTAAAACAAAACTACATAAGAAATTTCTTATGGATTATATAAAGTGTATACGAAATAATATTCCTATACACAGGAAAGTGCATCTGCAATCAAATTGTCTTTTCCTTTGATTTGCCTGATGTTGAGATTATATTCTTGCAAAAAACAAACTCCACCTTAATAATCTTTGATTTTTATTTTTCATCTTGTCGATGAAAGTAAGGGGGTTGTGATCACTATACACAACAACAGGAGAAGGAGCTGAGCTAATGTAAACTTCAAAATGCTGTAATGCTAATATTAAAGCCAAACATTCCTACTCGATTGTTGAGTAATTTCTTTGGTGCTTATTTAATTTCTTAGCAAAATAGCAACTGGGTGATCAATATCATTTTTATCTTCTTGAATCAATACTGCTCTAACCCCAACATCACTTGTATCCACAGATAATTTAAAAGACTGATTGAAATTTGGAGCTGTTAGAACTGGCGCACTTTTGAGTATGGCTTTAAATCTATCAAAAGCTTCCTGACATTTTTCGGTCCAAAGAAACTTGTTTCTCTTACTTAACAAATTTGTCAGATGTTAGCAATATTGGAAAAATTGGAAGAAAACTTTCGATAGTATCCGGCCATACCCAAAAATTGCATCAGTTGCTTTTTACTGACAGGCACAGGAAAATCAGAGATAGCTTTAACCTTAGCATCAATAGGTTTAACTTGACTATGTCCCACAATATGTCCTAGAAAAGTTACACAAGCATGGCAGAACACACTTTTGGATACATTGATTGTCAAATTAGCATCAGTGAGTCTTTCAAAGAATTTCCGAATCGTGGCTAGATGTCCTTTCCAGGTGTCATTGTAGATGATGACATCATCGATGTAAGCATCACAATTATCTAGACCAGACATAATCATATTCATCAAGCGCTGAAACGTACTTGGGGAACCCTTCATCCCGAAAGGCATTACTTTATATTGATAGAGTCCATCTGGAGTCACAAATGCCAAAATTTCTTTCGCTCTTTCCGTAAGTGGAATCTGCCAAAATCCTTTCAGAAGGTCAAATTTAGTGATGTACTTGGCATTTCCAATTTTATCAATACAATCATCGATTCTTGGTAATGGAAATGAATCTGTTTTTGTCACACTGTTCACCTTCCTATAATCAGTGCACATACGGAAAGTTTTATCCGGTTTCGGAACAAGTATACATGGTGAACTCCAATCACTTTTACTGGGCTCTATGAAATCATTCTCCAACAAATACTGAATTTCCTTTTTCAAGTATTCCTGTTTGAGAGGGTTCATCCTGTATGGGTGCTGTTTCACAGGTTTTGAAAC
The DNA here is from genome assembly GCA_016617855.1 of Megalonaias nervosa. Classification (NCBI taxonomy): domain Eukaryota; kingdom Metazoa; phylum Mollusca; class Bivalvia; order Unionida; family Unionidae; genus Megalonaias; species Megalonaias nervosa. Next base: position 27,473 of record JAECUM010000863.1, on the reverse strand, counting down.
TACAATTTCAACGTCATGAAAATTTTTTTTATCCTCGTTGGAATATCCGGAAACAAGTGCTCATATTCGAATAATAACCGTTTAAGTTCATTTCTTTCTTGTTGTTGCAAATGTAAAAGTTTCTGGTCTAGATCTTTCATAATTTCCGAATTCCAAAGATTTGCTGCTCCAAGATCAACTGTGTCCAATTGAATTTCTTCACTTAAATCCTCATTTGGTGGGACAGATACAACTAAATTAACTGTATGATTTACTTGGCTATCTCTTTCAATATACTCCTTTAACATGTTAATGTGGCAAAGTTGTTTTTGTTTTTGCCTACCAGGAGCATTTATAATGTAATTTAAATCATTTACTTTCTTTTCAACCATGTATGGACCATAATACTTGGCCTGAAGGGGATTTTCTGGAATGGGCAAGAGAGCTAGAACTCTATCACCAGGCTGAAAACTCCTATCCCTTGAATTTTTATCATATCTTGATTTCATTCTGGACTGAGTAGAGCACAGATTTGCTCTTGCGACCTCACAAGCCTTTGACAATTTGTACTTAAAATCAGAAACATAATCAAGAAGATTGAGTTCAGTATCTTCATTTGAAAGTTTCTCTTTCAACAACTTCAAAGGTCCACGCACAGTATGTCCGAAAACTAGTTCAAAGGGACTGAATCCTAAAGATTCTTGAACGGACTCCCAAACAGCAAACAAAAAAATAATGCCTTCATCCCAATCTTTGCTCGTATCAAAGCAATATGATCGAATCATATTCTTTAAAATCTGATGAAATCTTTCTAAGGCCCCTTGGCTCTCAGGACGATAGGCAGAAGATTTAAATTGTTGAATGCCTAATTCGTGCATAGCTTGCCGGAAAATTCCAGACATGAAATTTGACCCTTGATCCGATTGGACAGATTTGGGAAGGCCAAATTGAGTAAAAAAACTTTATCAAAGCTTTTACTATAGTTTTGGTTTTAATATTCCTCAAAGGAATTGCCTCTGGGAATCTTGTTGATGCACACATAATGGTCAACAAATATTGGTTGCCTGGCTTGGTCTTAGGTAAGGGACCAACACAGTCTACCATAATTCTGCTAAATGGTTCGTCAAATGCAGGAATTGGTTGCAGATGAGCCTTAGGTATCTTCTGATTGGATTTTCCTACCATTTGACAAGTATGACAAGATAGACAAAATTTACAAACATCACTTTTGATTTTTGGCCAATAAAAATGAGTCAAGATCTTGTGATAAGTCTTATTAATCCCTAAATGACCAGCCAGAGGAGGTTCATGGGCCAGACAAAGTATTTCCTGTCTACAAGATTCTGGAACTACAACTGGATAGTTCACTGACCATTCGTCAGCAGCAGGTACCTCGGGAGGTCTCCATTTTCTCATAAGAATTCCATTTTTAATAAAATAACAGACAGGTACTTCAGTGGCTTTAGTTTCACTAATGGCCCTCTGAAACAAACAGGAGATCTCGGGATCTTTTTCCTGTTCGACGACAAGTGATTGTTGTTTGTCACCCTGATTAGAAAGAAGAATGAGTAGTTAAAAGAGGATCACTGCGATATATACCTTTTGGTTTGATCCAAACAAGAAGTGAAAGTGACCTCATCAAAAGCCTGACCAATACATTTGTCATCTAAAGGAACATTTTCCTTATCAAAATCATTCTCAAGAGCTTTCTTTGCCATAACTCTAGTAACTGCACAAGCTGGGTATAAATCAGGGAATTCTTTTTCAATAGGATCAACATTTTGATCCAAACAAGGCTTGTCAGTTACAAGTGGATTAACCACAACCTTGTCTCCAGCTAGGTCGTTGCCTAGTAACAATTTGAAGCAATCAGAAATAATGTGTCCTTTCTTCTTGCAATAAGTACACGTAGGAAGAGACAAGGATTTTGAATCAAGTTTATCAGAAGCTTGATTTTTAGAAGTTGTTCCAGATTGAGTTTTAGGAGGAGTTGTATTGGGCTGAAATACCTTTCTACCGGTAGACTGCTGAGTGAAAGACTTGCCTGCAACAGGAACTTTATGAGTTAAGAAATACTCATCAGCAGCAAGAGCAGCATTTTCCAAGGTTTCAATCTGATGCTCTTCAAGGTAAGTCTTAATGTCGCTAGGGACACAGTTCTTGAACTCTTCAAGTAATACAAGTTGTTTGATATTTTTATAATCATGTTCAACTTTCTTGGCTAAGCACCATCTCTCAAATAACTGCTCTTTTTCTCTTGCAAATTCGACATAAGTTTGTCCAGCTTCTTTTATATAGTTCCTGAATTTTTGCCGATAAGCCTCAGGAATTAACTCATAACCCTTTAAGATGCATTCCTTAACCAAGTCATAGTCAGAACTTTGCTGTACTGACAAGGATGCAAAGATATTTCGGGCTTTGCCATGAAGTACACACTGCAATAATTGACTACAATGCTCCCTTGGCCAATTCAAATTTTCAGAAACTTTTTCAAAATAAGGAAAATATTTGTCTACTTCTTTTTCACTAAAAGGGGATACTTGCTTAAAATTCTTTGTAATATCAAAACTTGAATTTGTATATGAAGTGGAAATGTGCTTTTCACTTGCCAGCTCCATTTCTTTCATTCTAATTTGAAATTCCCTTTCATCCTTCTCTTTTTGCATCTGTCTCTCTCTCTCCTCTTTCTCAAATTGCCATTTTTAATTGTTTTTCTTCTTTATGTAATGCACTTGTTCTTCTTCTTTTTCCAATTGTAACTGAATATGTTCTTTCTGTAACTTCATTTGTTCTTTTTGTAGCTGCATTTGTTCTTTTTCTTTTTCCAATTGCAGCTGCATTTGTTTCTCTCTCTCCTCTTTCTCCAATAACAGTTGTTCTTTTTCTTTCTGAAGTTCAAGCTTCCTTATCTCTAATTCCATCTTGTATTTTAATTTTAATTCCTTTACTTTTATGTCAGAGTCTGAAACAGACTTACTGATCGAACCCAAAACACTTTTATGAAAAACATTCTTTTCTACCAAATACTGGATCAAAATGTTGTTTATTTCTTGCTTTGTTAAGGAAGATTTTGCCTCAGAAAGATCGTATTTTCTGGCAAGTTCAAACAGTTCATCTTTTTTCAAACAATCCAACTGCTCCTGAGTAGGACTAGAAAGAGAAGTCTCCACTTTTGATGACATTGTGAAAAAGCCTGTTGTTTTCACTAAAGATTTCAAACAAAATGTGAAATAATACTTGGGATTTAAAATATTTCTGAAAACTAGGGGAAATTAAATTTCAAAAAACAATTTTCTGAAATATTTCAGCCAAAATTCATATATCCCGGACGAGAACCCCAATTTTCTTTCATTATATGTAGACTTGTACAAAAGTAACAAAAGAAAAGAGTGAAGTCAACAAGTTTTGTAAATTTTAACAGAATAATTTATTTCCCTAGAAAACAAGGTAAAAATATGAAAAAAGGACTTACGATTTGTGAATATAATCCAAAAATTAATCCTGGAATTTAAAAATATAAATCCTATCACTAAAAGGTTCTAAATGAATCAAAGTTCGAATCCTGATAAAGTTCCAATATGGAAGGCAATGATGTCTTCTGTATCCTGTTTGTGTTGTCATGTCAACAGTTCCTTGTTGAATCACGAAGAAAACGTTCTGGCTTTAGAATTCCAAATAATTTCCAATAAATCTCTTTGTCCAAGAATTTTTATGAGCACTGGTATTTTCCAGGGAATATAAATTATTAAATAAAAAAAAAAACATAAGAATTTTAAATCAAACTGGCATCAACATTAAAAAACACCTTGAGCTTTGAAGGTGTATATTATGACTAAATCCACTACAAAATATCTGTTTTAACCCTCAATTTTAGATCACATGGTGAGGTCACGTGGTTACTTAGTTTAAACAACGCAGGAAAGTAATATGTCAATTAGCACGTAGGCTATTTACAGGTTTGATTGTACTGAACGAATCTTACTATAAGATTCAATGATAAAAAGTTGTTTACAAAATAGAGCTAACACGCAAGCCAAGTATGACCTTGATTATGACCAATGACTTTCACTCTGTGTTTCCCAATTTTGAATCAAGGTCAGGAACTAGGTCAGCTAAAAATATAATGTAGGAACAAATATTGCATGTTTATCAGGTCAAAACAGAAAACTGAATTTTCCTTAAAAAAAAAGTCAAATCCAGTGAATAAAGTTATCATTATAATAACATGTAATGAAATAAAATAAAATAAAAAAGAAATTTAAAACTAACACACAAGCAATTAAATTACATATATGTAACAACCCAAAAACATAAATATCTTGATTACATGTCTGACATTGTAGGACTATCCTAGCTTCCACTGCATTTCAGTCAAGTGAAATGTAGGTCAACAGAACTTGAATCCATTAGGAAAAGGACATCAGAGTAAGTAAAGTCAGACTAAAGTGATATGATATTAATCTGTTGAAAAGCATCAATATGGGCAGCAAAGTTTTTGAGATATTCCTGAAAATTTAGCTTCTTATTCACATGTCAGTGAACAAGGAAACACATTATACTTGGCCATTATTTAGACAGGAAGATGCCAACCTAAACATAAATATCAGGGGATGTGTCCCACCCCTACTTTATCCACTGATCAATTAGTCTTCATTGATTTGTGACCATAAAAGGTTGCCAAATGTTGCCTACTTGAAAAATGATACATTTACACGACACATGCAATTTTATCAACAATTAATGGTTCAATGGTATAATTCCCAACTATCACGTGAGTGAAAGACATGAACAAAATCTTTTTTTAGGTATAAGAGTGTCAGGAGAGATAACTGTTTTTGGCTCCCATTTTCTTAAGCCACTTTGGTTCCAGAACGATAGTCTGCTTTTATGGTTAAACCTTTACCTCACTGAGTGTATCACTTTGTAGGCAGTTGATATACATGTACCAAAGTTACACAGTGCAGTGCAGTATAAACAGAACACCTGTTACATATTTGACTCCATACACATTGGCCTGCCAGTTAACTGTTACAGCAGTGTAGTACATGTTACGTTCAACATCAATTTTAACCATTTTACATTTTTGGTACACATCTATTATGTATCGAAAGATTTAAGAGTAAAATCTGATCATTATAGTTGTATAATTATTTTTCATGGAAGAATTTGTATGTGCTTTAAATCTTGAGAGAACTCATTCACCATCAAGCCAGTGAAGCCATGTGACCAACCCGTAGCTGCCATTTCTCAGTTCTGTCTTCATCTATGTCACTAAATCACCTGAATTTAATAAATTATACGAACTCAGTGATGCCTACATCAACATCAGAGCCTTTACCTATGTTACTGAAGCTTTCATAGTTGTGATTCTAATTGTGCAAACTCAAAAAAGTACAGAATGAAATCTGCAGTCTCCATTTTGGAGAGTGGAAAATCTGACCCAGTTACTTTAAAAGCATAAAAGTATTTGTACATGAAAGCTGTGGCATAATACACATGCTATGAAATTTTAATTCCATAACTGATATTGTATTCAGAAGATCATTGTCCAGAAATACTCTTTCAAGATGACATCTTAGGGACATCATACAAAATATTTTTAAAAAGTCTCCATATTGTATATTTGTCAGAAATAATATTTCTGTTTGATAGCAATGTGCCTGATTACAGTTCAACTTCACTATTCTATTATAATAATCAGGAAACTTCCAGCTTTATTTTTACTTTTGTACAATAGGGTTACTTAATTTCAAGTATAATCTATGTATCATTTCAAATATCCTTATCAACAATTGAATCAGATTTTTATCTTGAATATACATGATGACTTATGTTGACAAAAGTTTGTTAGGGATTCAAAATGACAGCACAAGGCACATGTGCATTGCATTGTGGGTATTTGCATACACAGTTGTAACATCTGTGAAAATAACCCATTGATTTCATTTTACACAATGGTATTAAAGTTTTATTGCTATGTGTGTGTATGCATGTTTATCGTCTACTTTCTTAATCAGGAGTTTTAAAGGATTAAGGGACTACTTGGCCCATAGCAGAGTCAGCCCATTAAAGTACTCGACCCACGATTTATACAATAGTAATGCAAAATTTCCACCATTCATTGTTGAGTCATCAGAGAAAGTGGAAGCTTAAAGCATTTACATTCATCAATGAAAAATTAAAGGCTAGTCTACGTATATAAATGTACCTCTGAAGATATGTATATCTGTATATATTTTTATGCATTTGAGTAAAAAGATGTGCCGCTTTAATAACCAAGAAATGTCATTATCACAAAAGGTACCTGAACTTGTTTCTATCAGTAAAAATGGAGAAACTAATGACAACTCCCTGCTGCTATCAGTTTACTGCTTTTGACTGACAGAAACAAGTGTATGTGGTCATTAATGGGGAGTAACAGTACCATATGCATGTGAACCGCTTACTGTAGCCATAACAACATAACTAAGGGTAGCTTCAGTTGAGCCAAGTACCACCATCTTACTATTTTTGTGCAGAGAGGGTACCTCTCTTTACGGGGTTCCCATTCGTTTATCTCTGATAGCGTAAAAATTTTACATCATAACCTGTGCAAAGGAAACCATTTGGCTTTTCTTTTAAAGTTGACATTACTGGTAAGAATTTGATACAGCTCAGAGAAATTTTCCTTAAAAATCAACAAAATGTGTGGATCAGGAGGGGTTTCACACAGGAGAGGTTTTATTTATGTATCTAAATATGGAATGTGTCAAGAAATTTTTAGTCCTTAACTTCATTTTGTGGGAATAGAGCTGTATTATGACATACCCCCAGTCTCATCTTTAACCAAAAATGCATGTCAGTTCTCTCCCTTGAGCAGCTGGTAGAGGTAGCAACTACAGAGTCTGATATTTTATCAATAAAGTACAAAGAAATCAGTGACAACATGAAATCTCCTTATCTGTACAATAAACATACATGTATTTATGGTATAGATAAGATGATTTCTTGTAAGGTACCTTACTGATAAAACATCAGACTCCTTTGGTAGCAACAATATGCTCAATGAATATAAATATCGTTGCTACCGCTACCAGTAACCAGCTCAGTTTGTTTTTATTATTACTGCTACAATACAATATCAAACTTGCTTGATACATTTGGATATGAAATTAATGTAGTAGTAAAAAAAGATTAACAAAAATTTTTACTTGCATCTTCTACCGATGAGATGTGATTGTTTTCTGCTAACAGAATAAGACCCCACACCCCTACTTCTCTAATTTTTTATTTTTTTTTACAACTTTTTAAGCTCAGGCTGTTCTAGCATCCATCCACCTGCATAAACATCTTCATTTGTCTGTAATTTTATCATTATTTTACCTTGTTTAGAAAATAAGTTAATATTGCTATGATACAAAACATATCAGCACAATATAACTTGTAATAAAGCAAAAAATAATAACAAAAAGCATATACAGTACTTATTGAACGTTTCATAGAAAATATTAAGAGAAAAACAAATATGTAAACCTCCATATATAAAAACAATATTTTCAGATGAATTACAGTAGTCTAATAACAACTCTCACACAGGCAGGCATATTTATAACGAACAATAGACCAACAAGTAGGTCTACGCTTTTTTTTTTCTGACGCTGTCAGAAAAAACAGAAGGCTACTTGTTGGTCTAAACGAACAAGTACCTGGATTGTCTTGTTACATTATCCTTATAGATTATATTTTATTTTCTAATTTGTGATTTCTGATGCTTTGACTGTTATGTTTTGCTAAATAACACAAAACATGGTTTGGTCTAACTACTTTAATGGCTAGATTACAAGTGACTTAAACAGTGAAAACACACGCACACTAGTTTCTCGCGCTAATGTTATCACAAGGCATATAGGTTTACAACTGAGTGAGAGCCTGGAGCTGACTTTAGGTGACCGGTAACTGTCAGACCATTTGTAGCAACAGAATGTTAATACCGTATATTACCACACTGACCTTCACAAATATACCATATTTATAATCCGGAGATGAAATTTTTCCACTTCCTATGCACTCGGATCTTCCCGCCTTTTGTTTAAAAACCCTGTTGGGCTCCAACTTGGAATAACACAATAATTCGGAATCCAGAGTAGTTGCGCTCTTTCTCAAGAAATTGCGCGATCGCGTCTAACGATATAAACACAGGGGCTCGTATAGTTGCTTACAATTTAACTGTCAGTCATACATATAGCAAAAAATAATACTTATTATTTTGCACCATGTATGACTGATAGTTAAATTGTAAGCAACGATACGAGCCCTGTGGATGTAAATAGGACTGAGCGGCTGGTTTTTGTAATTCGACGTACATGGCCAAATTGTCGTACACGTCAGAATTTGTAGATAAGTAAGTAAGTGGTTTTGTATCAGTTCCATTTATGCCGTTACAATGAATGATGTTAATAGAGTCCTTTTCTTAAAATTCCTGTTACAGGAAAAAATACAAGAATAATAAGAAAACAAATTTGTGAAAGGGATTGTGACAATAATGTATTTTATATACTAGGTGGGATACTAGACCAACAAGTATGTCACCGATTTTTTTCCTGACAGAATAAAGAAAGCGGAGACCTACTTCATGGTCAAGGTGGGAGACCTAAAAATACGTCAGGTTTCTGCAACTATTCGATCGCAAAGTTAGCAAAATAAAGGAACAAGTTCTCACTTTCATCATAGTTTCAAGTGAATTTTAAGATAGGTGGTGAAGTTGAATTTTTTTAATTGTATTTATGACTGTCAATATGATTTTTCTCTTCTTTTCTAATTATTACAACAAGGATTAAAAACTTTGAAACTTTTTATATCGATTAAATGTGGAAACAATATTTATTAAATTCAGTTTGATTTACACAAATAAATAATACACTTATTTAGATACCGCCCATAAATTTATCTAATAAATGAATTATACTTTGTTTGATATCAATATACTGAATGAATGATGCTTCTATTTAAAGAATATTTTTATGTTAGAAATCAAGTGCTGAGGAATTTTAGCAAGACCTATGTTTGTAACACAGTTGAAGTGAATAAAAATGACCAAAAGAAAGTATGACAACAGTTGATTTTTAATATTGTATTGACTACTGATGGCATCTGTAGCAACTGCATAGTTCCTATGGTATTGCAAATCATATTAATACCGTCACTAATATACAGTCTGCTCTCTTAGAGAAATTATAACAAGTTCATTTCCAACAGACTGAACCATTTTAAAGAATTTTAAATTGTAAGAAATTACATAGTCAATATAACACATGACAACTTCAACTTGCAAATGAAGATAGCATGCAACAGTTACGACTAAATCAAGCTCATTAAACTTGTTATGAGAAATGGCCATCCTACAATTCATATTATCATTTTCAGAGTTTTATACACTAACATCTTTACAAACAAACTTTTCTCAACAAACAACAAAATATTTGTATAATGGAGACTATTTTTGGTCCTTGTTTGAAATCCTTACCCACGTATTTCACATCTTGGATTGAAATGTTGTGACAGCATTACAGAATATTCTTTGTTAACTACCTAGACGAGCTGTGCTGTAAGATGATATAGCACCTTAATAGGTGTGAATTGCAAGTAAATCATACCTTCATGTTATCTTTACCAGATGTGGTGTAGATAATGTACACGAAACCAATAATAGATTCACAGTTTATGCTGAAACACAAAACTCATAATAATAAAGCAATAATTGAAGGAAAACATTGATTTTCCATATTCATTAACTATACATGAAGTCTGGATTGTGTCTAAAACTTAAACCAAATTGACCTTTTAATAAAGTAAGATTTGTTAGGTAAAAAAGAAATATAAATAAAGCTACTAAGAATAAAATAACTTCATAACATTAGACTTGACAATCTTTACTTGTACTAGTTTGTACTAACAGGCTGAGCAGAAAGGGTATGGATTGATGACTATACTAGAACATGGAGTCCGTAACCCATATCTTGAATGTGTCCAAGAGGATCCGAAGTCAGAAAATCCCAGTTGCAGCTTAAGGAGAATAAATTACAACTTTCATTCATTATAACAAACCCGGGGGTAATCAAGTTTTTATTCACTGTAACAAGGCCTGGACTAATCAGTATTCACTGTAACAAGACCTGGAAGCACTAGTATTGTATGTGGGGGGAGGGAGGAAGAAGAGAGAGATCACTCACTGTACTGCTGACTTTTGTCAATGATTATACGTTATGTCTATTTAATTTTTATTGTGTGATTGACACTTCTCCATAATTGAGAGTAGGAGTTTGTGCGCATGGTGGATCTTGACTATTGTTTTTTTTTATAAGCGTATTACATAGCTAATTTTTGCATAAGGTTGTAGATTACATATTACGATTATTATTATTAATTGTGGTAAACATTTTGACTTGGTTTTGAGTTCTAGACACAGCCTTCATTCTGACCTTAGAAAATTCTAAAATGAATTATGTTTACAGTTTGAAATTTTCATGAAGATGACCCTCACCTTGGTTCTCATATTTTTTCTTATGTTTTTGTGTAAGGAAGAAGTAAATAGTAATTCTTAATTCAGTATACAGTGTATATCAAAAACACATTCCATGATGTACTGAAAAAAAAACATACAAAAACATAAGACAAAAATATGTACTGAAAAAAAATCCTCTCAAATTAAAATGGAAGACAACTGAAGTTATAGATAATAACTTCAGTTGCCTTCCATGTTAATTTGAGAGGATTTAAAAAAAAAATATTCACTGGTATTACAAAGTGCTCAATAGTATTTTCGAACTATATCACTATTTTGAGATTATGATGAATTCATGTAGAGACAGTTTGGATTATATCATTGTGACATATCAAGACTGTTAGTATATCAACACTATTCTAGGCTATTCCAGGTTGTTGGTACATTAGCACTTTCAAGATTGGAATTCATTCAGAACATCATTGGAATTCAATGGCAGTACTCTATACTTTTAGACTTGTGATATAACTTTTTGGAACATTTGGGGTTTGATTCACAATACTGTAAGTTTAATTCACAATACTGTAAGTTCTTTTTAAATTTTCACTTTCTATTTCTAGGGAAATAAATTATTATTTATATTTTACATAGCCATTGGTTTTCAATCTTTTCTGTTACTGAGTTTTTTCAGTACATCATGGCATGTGTTTGGATATATATAATGAATGATGTGTTTGGATATATATAATGAATGCAGTACTTGGACACTTTAGATAACCTTCTCAAGTTTCATATAATATTATAAAGCAGCTTTTATTTCTTCATCCACTTCCAGGTACTCATATGCATGATAGCAGATTTTCAAGGTATCTCCCATTTTGAGGCTGAGGTCATCATCCAGGACAGTTGTCAATACAGAATTAGTTTCTAATATGTGTATTTGTTGTCTGTTTGATATTTATAACACTGTAAATGAGAACGCAAATAAAATTCTTAAAATCATCGCACAGTTGTTGTTTTATCATTTGTACCACATATGAAACGACAATACCTTTAATTCAGCATAAGATTTCTTTTAGACTGTAATCCTTTGTAAGAATAGGTGACATACTTTTTACTACCATGAACATGTTATACTCATTTGTTGTAAAATCATGTAAGGGAAATAACTAAAAAAAACTAAAATTTCTTTTTCAATCCCTTTCTATGTCTACATGCATTCTTTATTAGCTCCATAGATCCTAGACTTCCTTCAAGACCTTTCTTGCATTAAATCAGTCTTTCTAAGACTAAATTCCCCAAAATGGCATGCAAACATCATGCAACAACTTGGAATAACCACCACAGCAGTGAAATATAACCCTGCTGGACGATAGTGATAGTCCCTTGAGATTTTTAATATCTTCCAGATATTCATTTTATGCAACAATGCCCTTCACGACCTTTCCTACATTTAAGATTGTCCTTCTAGGATGTCACAGAATAAGGCAAGAAATAACTTGGTTTCGCCTTAGAACAATTTGATTATGTTTGTCGTACATGCGTACAACGTTACCTAGGGTGGATAATTGATTTTTTTTAGTTAAGTGATTGAACTAACATGTATTCCATCGTAGTTCGCTTGCGGCAAGAGATACTAAAAGCACGGTATGCACAGGTATTTTACCCTCACTAATGCTCATTCCCCTGAAGATTTAAGACTAGGTTTTTATCTAACTGACATACTGGTCTTTTGGATCTTGTCGAGGAGTGTACATTCTCCATTCGTTCTACAGCCACAGGGGTAAGTGTTGCATTGTTATTTTATTTGATATATGAAGCACATTCAATTTTTAATGCCATAGCATGAAACGCTGTCTTTACCATTACGTGGATTTGAAACAATGTAAACTCTTGAATTGTTACAAATTAATATTAAGAATTTAGTAGCACATATTTTTAGTTTTTAGTTCTGTTATTACGACCAGTTTGATTTTATTGTAGCTGTGTGCAGTGGGGTAGCTGTGTCTGTATGCAGCTGGGTAGCTGTGTCTGTGGGCAGCTGGGTAGCTGTGTCTGTGGGCAGCTGGGTAGCTGTGTCTGTGTGTAGCGGGGTAGCTGTGTCTGTGTGCAGCTGCGTAGCTGTGTAGATGTGCCGTTGGGAAGCTGTGTAGATGTGCAGCTGGGTAGCTGTGTCTGTGTGTAGCTGTTTAGCTCTGTGTAGCTGTGTAGCTGTGCGTATGTGTGCGGATGTATGACAGAAGTACAAGATTTGTAAACTTGTGCGCATGGTGGATCCATGAAGGGGAGCGTGGGGTCAATACCAGTTTGGACTAACCTAAGGATCCAGGAGAACTGTGCAATTTGCCAATTGGACACATAAACCAGGTCAAGGTGTTTCATTAGCATGTTTTACAAATATTCGAGTCACACGTGGATATGATTGTATGGAATGTACAAATAACTAAGTTACGAGTCATATGTTTGTTTCAACTGATTGTGGTTTCAATTGAGTACAATATCATTGTTTACATTACATGAGATTATGTGAATCTCGCTTTCATCGCTTTCATTGTTTACATTACATGAGATTATGTGAATCTTGCTTTCATCTCGTGAGATTATGTTAATATTACCTTCATATCTGAATATATGAATCACATTTGGGTTTTTTTTCACTGGCGAATATTTGTGTTGAGTAATCGAATGAGTCGTGTGTTTGGAGCGTGAAAGAATCACGATATATATATATATATATATATATATATATATATATATATATATATATATATATATTTTATCAATTCATTTCATAAACTCCTTCGTTCATCACAATGTGTTGTGTTGTCATTTAGTCCAAGCATCCATTCAGGTTAAATCCTGTTACATTGGTGTCAGAAGTGGGATGCTCTGGATTGAATGAACTACCAACATACTGTATATATATCGTAGACAGGTTGTTAATCGTGGACTTTTTGACAAGTGAATCTTTAGTAGGTGTGGAGTTCCCTACATGTACACATTTGTTTATGTTTTGTTGCCTTAACTAAGATTGTTGTAGTTTGACAACCTCTGTCTTATCACCAAATAATCATGACTTCGCTAAAGGATCTAGCTGAATTTGGAAAACAACTTGGTTATGAGGGGAAAGTCTGAGGAAGTTCATAAGTGAAGAACAAGCAAAAGAAAGGGATGAAAGGGCAAAGGAAAGGGAATTAGAAAGGGAAAGATTGGAAAGGGAACACCAACTCGAAAGGAGAAAAGGGAATTAGAAAGGGAAAGATTAGAAAGGATACAACAACTCGAAAAGGAGAAAAGGGAGTTGGAAAAGGAAAGATTGGTATTAGAAAGGGAAGCAGAGGAAAGAAAGGTTCAGTTAGAAAAACAGGCAAGGTTAGAGATTATAGAGTTAGAAGAAAGAAATAAACAAAGAGAGTATGAAAGACAATTAGAGTTAGCACACACTAGAAGAGGAGATCATGATTCTGCCTCTAGCAAATTAAAAGGCCCTAAATTACCTTTCTTTGACGATGAAAAAGATAACATGGATAGTTATCTTCATCGGTTTGAGCAGTATGCCAATAAACAGAAATGGAAGCGAGATGATTGGGCTCTTCATCTCAGTGCTTTGTTAAAAGGTAAGGATCTTGACGTATACTCAAGATTTCCTAGTAGCGAGGTGTTTAATTACGACGCTCTGAAGGAAGCACTATTAAAGCGGTATGAATTAACAGAGCAAGATTTCCGGAAAACGTTTAGGTATAGTAGACCTGAGAAGGGGGAAACCTTTGGGCAGTTTATCGTTAGATTAGATAATTACTTCCAACGCTGGACTGAATATGCTAAGGTGAACAAAACATTTGAGGGTTTAGTGGATTTCTTGCTCAGAGATCAGTTACTAAGTATAGTAGGGCGAGATCTGAACCAGTTTCTTAAGGAAAAAACATTCACAGATGTTCAAGACATGGCTAAGCAAGCAGATCGCTTCGCTGAAGCACATGGTGGAACTCAAAACATGGTTTCGAAAGATAAGTCTGTTAATCAGTCTAAGGGTTCAATTCCCTTACAGCCAGCGAAACCAACTGAGATGGGTAAATATGATAGAGAAATAATACATAAAAGTGTACAGTGCTATGCATGTAACGAATGGGGTCATGTAAAAGCACAATGTCCTAAAAGAAAAGGTCCCATACATAAGGCAGCCTTAGCAATACATAACAAAAACTGTTCCGATAGATCTATTCGTGAAGATATTCCTTTATTCGGTACATGTATGTTCCCAGAAGAACGGGTACCAACAGCGAACGGTACTGTTAACGGTCAGGTGGTCACAGTTTTACGTGATACCAGTTGCACAGGTGTGGTTATCAAACGTAGTCTCGTGATGGATAACAAATGCTGGGGATAGAGACTCCCTGCATGCTACTCGATCAGACGATCGACCGCGTACCTGTTGCAAGAGTTAGGATTGAAACTCCTTTCTTGACCGGAACAATTGATGAGCTTTGTATGGATAATCCAATTTACGATTTGACAATCGGCAACGTTGAAGGGTCTTGTCTGCCGACTATGGAAGATTTTCAAACACCCCTAGTTCTAGCCGTTGAAACGCAAGCGCACACCCAGCGGGAGAAATGCGCGTTTCGGAAGTTAATCGTCACCGAATCAATCGAAGGAATTTTGCGTGACGATTTCCTCCGGGAGCAAGAGCGCGACACATCTGTAAGTTCTATTAGAGAGAAAATCGCGTGCAACTACATTAAACACTGTAAAGGAGGGGGTAGTTCAAAGTTTGTCAAAAGAAATGGGTTAATTCATAGGGAGTTTACTACACTAAAGGGAAAGAAATATTGGCAATTAGTTGTACCTCAAAAATACTGGTTTCATGTATTGAGGGTAGCTCACAAATCTAGTATGGCAGTTCATCTGGGTACGGGAAAGACTACCCAGCAGAGTACTGGCTGAGTTCTACTGACCTGGTGTAAATAGTGACGTTACTAAGTTTTGTAGGTCCTGTGATGTATGTCAGAAAACTGTGTCTAAGGGGAGAGTTTCACGTGTTCCCCTAGGCCAAATGCCCTTGATAGATACACCTTTCAAAAGAGTGGCTGTGGATATTGTCGGGCTCATACTGTAACCGATAAGAAAAACAGGTATATCCTTACACTCGTGGATTATGCTACTAGGTACCCTGAAGCCGTAGCATTGCCTAGTATCGAAACAGAAAGGGTATCCGAAGCGCTAGTGGATATATTCAGTAGGGTAGGAGTGCCGGAAGAAATTTTGACAGATTGCGGAACCCAATTCACTTCCGACCTCATGAGTGAAGTTAGTAGGTTGTTATCCATAAAACAACTGAACACAACACCGTATCATCCCATGTGTAATGGTCTGGTAGAAAAGTTCAATGGTACATTGAAGCAGATGTTACGTCGAATGTGCGCGGAACGTCCGCAAGACTGG
Source organism: Megalonaias nervosa (assembly GCA_016617855.1). Lineage (NCBI taxonomy): Eukaryota > Metazoa > Mollusca > Bivalvia > Unionida > Unionidae > Megalonaias > Megalonaias nervosa. Next base: position 11,572 of record JAECUM010000863.1, on the reverse strand, counting down.
GACCGTTATTTGAATGCTGTCCTATTCGCGTATCGTGAAGTGCCGCAAGAAAATTTAGGGTTTTCACCCTTTGAATTGCTGTATGGAAGAATGGTACGGGGTCCTATGCGAATCTTATGCAAACTTTGGACAGGTAATGTCCCTGACAATGAAGTGAAAACTACTTACCAGTATGTGCTCGATTTGTGCGAAAAATTAGAAAATACCTGTAAAATGGCACATGAAGAGCTAACAAGATGAGTCGTAAGTATGCCAAATACTACAATCGCAAGACGCGTGACAGGAAATTCATTGTGGGTGATCAGGTTTTGGTATTTCTTTCCACAAGTAATAATAAATTATTGGTTCAGTGGAAAGGTCCATACAAGGTAAAAGAAATCAAGGGTGATATGGACTATAAAATCGACATGAACGGTAGATTGAGCATTTTTCATGCTAATATGCTAAAGTTATATGTAGAAAGGCGTGAGGAAGCATCAGACAAAGGAGTGTTGACAGTAGTATGTTCAGCAGTTATCGAAGATGATGCGGAAATTGGAGAACCCGAGATAGATGCTCCACTAGAATATCCCTTGCATAGTGAAAGAGAAGGGATAGATCAGGTGAACGTAAGTGCGGAGTTACTCAAAGATCAATTTAAACAGATCAAAGAGCTCCTAGGAAAGAATTCTGATATTTTTACCGATAGACCAGGATGCACAACCCTAGTAGAGCTAAATATAAAGTTATGTACATCTGATATAATTAGGATTAAGGGTTACCCGGTTCCATTTAATGCGCAAGAGACAGTGGATGAGGAGGTTAGAAAAATGTTAGACTTGGGGGTGATTGAGCCGTCAACTTCACCATATTCATCTCCCGTTGTCCTTGTGAGGAAAAAAGACGGTACTAATCGCTTCTGTATTGACTTTCGTCCATTAAACAAAGTGATGGTGTTCGATGCCGAACCGATGCCGATATGGAGAATCTTCGTGTGAAATTATCAGGTCACCGATATATTTCGAAATTTGATTTATAAAAAGGGTATTGGCAGATACCGATAGTTGACGAGTCCTGCCAATTGACGGCATTTGCTACACAGAAAGGACTGTACCAATTCAAGGTGATGCCATTCGGATTGGTAGGAGCCAGCGCCATGTGTTGTCGCTTGATGTGCAGATTATTGAAGGACTTGGTATGTGTTGACAGCTTTGTGGACGATATTTTTGTGTACACGGATATTTGGGAAAAACATCTATCCGTTTTGGCTGAACTTTTCAGAAGACTCCGTGAAGCCAACCTCATGGTGTGACCTGCTAAATGCAGTATTGGCTATACTGATTTAGAGTGCTTGGGTCACATGGTCTGCTCAGCCAGGCATTTAAAACCTCACCCCAAGCAAGTAGAAGCGGTTATGAAGTCACCTCAACCAAATAACAAGTCTCAGGTTAGATCTTTCCTAGATTTGGTAGGTTTCTACAGAAAATTTATCCCTAATTTTGCTGCCATTGCTAGCCCATTATCAGATCTAACAAAGAAAGGGCAACCAAATAAAGTGTTATGGGGACCATCTCAGGAAAAAGCATTTAATGCATTGAAGGAAAAGCTGACTAGTGCACTTATTCTAAAGTTACCTGATATCAGTAAACCTTTTATCATAAGAACTGATGCTTCCGATACTGGGTTCGGAGCAGTTTTGTTGCAGGAACAAGACATGATACAAATAACTGTAGCCTATGCCAGTAGGAAGTTACTGTCAAGGGAACAAAAGTACTCAGTGATTGAGAAAGAATGCTTAGCTGTAGTATGGGGGATTGGTAAGTTTCATGCTTATCTTTTTGGGAGAGATTTCATTCTCGAAACAGACCATCAACCATTGTTGTATTTAAACAAAGCTAAGGTCGCTGATGTTCAGTTCATGCATTGGGCGCTATCACTTCAACCCTATCGTTTTCGAGTTGAGGCAATCAGAGGGGTCAAAAACGTAGGTGCGGATTATTTAAGTAGGATGTAAATAGAAAATCTGGATTACTGTGTAACCAGTTTAGATATTGTAAAGCAACAGTAGTACTTAATTTCTTTTATTCTGTGAAAGCTAAAAAAATGTGTACATTTTTCTCTTAGGGGGGAGGTATTGTCACAGAATAAGGCAAGAAATAACTTGGTTTTGCCTTAGAACAATTTGATTATGTTCGTTGTACATGCGTACAACGTTACCTAGGGTGGATAATTGTTTTTTTTTAGTTAAGTGACTGAACTAACATGTATTCCGTCGTAGTTTGCTTGCGGCAAGAGATTCTAAAAGCACGGTATGCACGGGTATTTTACCCTCACTAATGCTCATTCCCCTGAAGATTTAAGACTAGGTTTTTATCTAACTGACATACTGGTCTTTTGGATCTTGTCGAGGAGTGTACATTCTCCATTCGTTCTACAGCCACAGGGGTAAGTGTTGCATTGTTATTTTATTTGATATATGAAGCACATTCAATTTTTAATGCCTTAGCATGAAACGCTGTCTTTACCATTACGTGGATTTGAAACGATGTAAACTTTTGAATTGTTACAAATTAATATTAAGAATTTAGTAGCACATATTTTTAGTTTTTAGTTCCGTTATTACCAGTTTGATTTTATTGTAGCTGTGTGCAGCGGGGTAGCTGTGTCTGTGTGCAGCTGGGTAGCTGTGTCTGTGGGCAGCTGGGTAGCTGTGTCTGTGTGCAGTGGGGTAGCTGTGTCTGTGTGCAGCTGGGTAGCTGTGTAGATGTGCATTTGGGAAGCTGTGTAGATGTGCAGCTAGTTAGCTGTGTTTGTGTGTAGCTGTTTAGCTCTGTGTAGCTGTGTAGCTGTGCGTATGTGTGTGGATGTACGACAGAAGTACAAGATTTGTAAACTTGTGCGCATGGTGGATCCATGAAGGGGAGCGTGGGGTCAATACCAGTTTGGACTAACCCAAGGATCCAGGAGAACTGTGCAATCTGCCAATTGGACACGTAAACCAGGTCAAGGTGTTTCATTAGCATGTTTTACAAATATTCGAGTCGCACGTGGATATGATTGTACGGAATGTACAAATAACTAAGTTACAAGTCATATGTTTGTTTCAATTGATTGTGGTTTCAATTGAGTACAATATCATTGTTTACATTACATGAGATTATGTGAATCTCGCTTTCATCGCTTTCATTGTTTACATTACATGAGATTATGTGAATCTCGCTTTCATCGCTTTCATTGTTTACATTACTTGAGATTATGTGAATCTCGCTTTCATCTCGTGAGATTATGTTAATATTACTTTCATATCTGAATATATGAATCACATTTGTGTTTTTTTTCACTGGCGAATATTTGTGTTGAGTAATCGAATGAGTCGTGTGTTTGGAGCGTGAAAGTATATATATATATATATATATATATATATATATATATATATATCAATTCATTTCATAAGCTCCATCATTCATCACAATGTGTTGTGTTGTCATTTAGTCCAAGGTTAAATCCTGTTACATAGGACTAAGTTTTAAAAATGGCATGCAAGAACTTGGAATAACCCAATAGTGAAATGTAAGTCTATGGGGCAATAGTAACAACACTTATAGACCTTTAAAGTGGAATAACATCCATAGTGAAATACAACTCTCTGGGGCAATAGTAACAACACTTATAGACCTATAATATGGAATAACCCCAATAGTGAAATATAACTCTATGGAGCAATAGTAGCAACACCTATGGACCTTTAATATCTTAAGAATATTCTTTTTCTGCAACAACCAGCTTGAAGACTTTTCCTACCTTTACAGTAATATTTAAAATGATTAACTTTAAAAGCAAATAGCATGTATGCATCATACAATAGATTGGAATAACTCCCATAACTCTGAAATACAAGTCTATGAGGCAATAGTAAAATTTACTTTAGACATTTGATATCTTTCTACTGTTCATGTTATGCAACATCTCCTCTCTAGGTCTCTCCTACCTTGACAATAGTCTTTTAAGGACTAAATTCCAAAAAAGGGATGCAGATATAATGCAACAACTTGGAATAAACACCCTAGGCTGTGAAACATAAGCCTACAGGCAACAGTAACAGTCCCTTTGGATTTTTAATATGTTCCAAATATTTATTTTGTGCTTCATCTCTCCTCAAGACCTTTCCTACTTTTAAATCAGTCTCTCTAGGACTGAATTGCTAATAATTACAAGCAAGGATCATGCAACAACTTGGAATAGGCCCCAATAACTTCTATGGGGCAATAGTAACAAGATCTTTTAACCTTTAATATCCTTCAAAATATTCATTTTTTGCAACCACTCCCTTGAAGACCTTTACTACATTTACAATGGTCTTGACATGATTAAATTTCAAAAAATGGTATGCATGTGTTGTGCAATAACTTAGAATAACTCCTATAACTGTGAAATATAACTCCATTGGGCAATAGTAACAAGATCTTTTAACCTCTTATATCTTCCAAATATTCATTTTTGCAACCAATCCCATGAAGACCTTTACTACATTTACAATGGTAAAATGACATTAAATTTTCCCAAAATTGGTGTGCATGTATTTTGCAACAACTCCCATAACTGTGAAATATGTCTATTAGTGAAGACCTTAAATATCTTCCAAATATTTCTTTACTGCAAGAACTTCACTCAAGACCTTTCATAGTCATTTTAGGACTAAATTCGAAGTATATGACAGGAATGCATAATGCAACAACTTGGAATAACCCCCATAACAGTTAAATATAATTCTATCGGGCAAAAGTGAAAATCCCTTTAGACCTTTTATATCTTCTGTATATTCTTTCTCTGCAATAAATTCCTTTGATACTTTTCATACCTTTAAATGATTAAATTTCCAAAAATGGAATGCAGGCATCATGCAACAACTTGGAAGAATCTTCATGACTGCGAAATATAGCTTTTTCAGGGATTGTAACAATCCCTTTACATCTTTAATATATTCCAAATATACTTTTGATGAAACAACTCTCTGTTTAAGTCATCAGGCAACAATTTGTAGTAGGTTTCATATCTTTTTCATTGGTCCCATTAGACCTTTTTCATTGGTCACACTAGATCTTTCCTACATTGTCTATTCTCTTTGGACTAAAGTCTTAATGTTTCCTTAAGACATCATTGAACAGCTAGGTGCAATCTTCATTATTGTGAAATATGAAAATGTTCCTCAGTGACATTCTGGTTTTTACAAATAGTTCTGTGCAACATTCTTAAACACAGGGTTCTGTGATCTTTAAAAAATGTAAATAAATTCCGTTGACTTTTCCAAAACTTTTCCAAGAACTTTTTAACAATTTTGAGAGAACCTACTACGTAAATTTAAGACCTCTAATACTTACCTAACACATAAATTTAACACAAAAACATATTTTACAGCTGGCTTTGGACATACATCATCGTGTCAGATTGGTCATTCTATTTTGAGTGCTGTGAATACAATGATTTTCAATGATCATAAGATCCCTAGATATACCGGTAGTCTGACCATTAAGTTTTTGGGGAACCTGCTCTAACAAATCCATTGTCAAAAGTTAGGTAGGTTGGTAAACTTTTGCACTGGCAAACAATAATGTGACCAGAAAATGTAAAATATCCAAATTCCATGACTTTTCCGAAAGTTTGAATGACTTACGAAAATTTCAAAACTTTTCAAGGCCCTTGAAACGCTTTTCTGTAATTTACAAACTTTTCCTGGATTTTCTTGACTGCAGAAACTTTGTAAACAAAATGTATTGATTCACTCTTTTCCAGCAACTCAGAACCAAACTTGTTACAAAAATAATACAAAGAAATAATATTAGTGCTTAAAAAAAACAAATAAATAAATAAATAAAAAATAATAAATAAACAAATCAAAATTTAAATATATTATTTTATTAAATATTTTTTCAAACATATATTTCAAGAACAAATATTACAACTGCTCCTGTGGCCTAAGTGGTTAGACCTTCCACCTCAGATGCAGGAGGTCGCAGGTTTGAACCCTGGCAGAGTCATACCAAAGACTTTAAAAAAATTATCCTAGTAGCTGCCTTGGTTGATGCTCAGCATTAAGAGGATGGTGCTACAACTGGTTGGCCTGGTGTCAGGATAATGTGACTGGGTGGGACATAATGCTAAATGTCTGCGACATGATGCCCCAGTGCTAGATACGATTATAAACTGCCACACTGCAGACATCATAGCGATATGACAGAATTGTTAAAGCTACATTAAAAATCCAAAATCACACATGCACACACACATACACACACATAAATATATTACAAATATTTTTGTTCAAACATATATTTCAGGTACAAATATTTTTCTCAAACATATTTCAAGTACAATAATTTTTTTGTTTTAAATGACATTAAAAAAAAATAAGAAAAATCGATTAAATAAATATAAAGAACGCCGAGATCGAGAGATTTTGAAAACTAATATGAAATAATCAGATAGCAGAGTAGTACATGCACTTCTAATTTATTTTGTAAAGAGTCTGTGTTCTTATACCTAATGCAATTTCAAAATACTGTGCAGAACACACATAAAAACACACTGATTAATACCTCGGAGAATTTGGAATTCCAAGTTGTTGCGCGCAACTTCTCGAGAAATGTCCTATTCCAAGTAGGAGCCAACGACAGTGCAATTTCTCAAGAAAGAGCGCAGCTATGTGAAATTCCAAGTTGTTGCACGCAATTTCTCGAGAAATGGCCTATGCCAAAATGTTCACATCCTGAAAAACCGGAATTTCTGATCGGTATGACTAAAGTGCGAAAAGTTACGAAAAGTTACAAAAACATTGCGAACAGTTACGAAAAGTTAAAAAAATATGCGACAAGTTATGAAAAGTTATCTTCGATGGCGAGAAGTCCATTTAAAATTTATCTATATGGACTGACTATATTTTGATTTTCAGTTTAATTAATACTTCTATTTCACAAATTAAATTACATGGTATAGTAACTCATTCTACATAGGATTTGATATATCTTTTTTATATATAAAATATATCTTAAAAGGTCCTTTTAGCGAATGGTATTCTTTTCGAGAAAAGGACTTACCCGTCCGCGAAATGGATTAACTACATTTTACTAACGGTTGTAATCAATATTTGTATTTTACAAATGAAATTATAATGTGTAATAACTCATTTTCCATAACATTTAACATATCGTTTTAATAATAATCGTTTGAAGGTTCTTTTAGCCAATGGGTTCCTTTTCACGAATATGACTTACAGTCTGCGAAAAGGACTCAACATGCACTTACTATGGTTTCAATAAATATTTCGATTTTAATAAATATAAGAAGAATTATAAATTTTGAAAGGATATGGACATTGAAGTTTACCCCCAAAAATTACATTAATTCACCTAAATTGGATTAACGGAATACTTCGTCAGCATGGGACAAGAAATCATTATCTGTATCTGACGTAAGTGAGATGACCCTTAATGAGTTGATAGTAGTTCTTTTATCTGACGACTAATTCAAAGCCGATATTGACGGAGACTGCCTGTTCAACTCCTTTTCCACCGACCTCGTCGGCAACGAGTCAAGAACTATTAAACTCCGTTACAGATGCAGCGTCGAACTAGTCCAAAGCAAAGATAAAATTCAGAACCATCCCATGCATTCAGGTTTTTTACGGTGCTCGCCTGACTTTCACGACGCATGTCTGGAATGTCCAGCTCATGGAAAGTCTGTATCAGTTTTCTGTATGATGGCCTTATAAAATTTGTTATATGTGAAAGTGGAATCAGTATATCCAGCAATGAATAGGTCAAAGGATTATAGCGTTGTCAAACTGAATTGTGTATTTATACCAACGATCGGTGATCTTGATCTCCTTCTGCAGGCCGAAAACCTAACCAAATTAGAAGTGGACAGAAAGGTCCAAAACACCATCAAAAACGCAAAGTGCGAAACGCACATCTTTAGTATAGTTGATATAAGGTAGTTATATAGCCACATCTGGCGCCGACTGTCGTCACATAATACTCATTAATTTTATTTAGTATTCAGATAAAATATCAAGAAAATATGGTGCATGGACGCTTGTAAAAAAATGTAAAAAACCACAAAAGTTAAAAACATCAGTACAATTAATAACAATGTCCAAAGAAAATAGAAAATTTAAACCAAAACAAGAATAAAAAGGACAAAAACGAAAGACAAAAACACAAAAATTTAAAACATATCAGTATCATTAATAACATTGTCCAAAGAAAATAGAAAATATAAAACCAAAACAAGAATAAAAAGGACAAAAAGCGAAAGACAATAATTTTCATACAGCTTTTTAATTACTCATCTTGCAATTTAAAATATATATGCCGTTTTGAATGAAATTGACAAAATTTAGATTTTAGAAGCACGTTTTGCACCCGTCCTTTGTTTTCGAAACTAAATTCATGCTTTTATTGCAGCTTTCGAAAGATATATTTACACTGATGCAAATGATGATAACGAAAACCTTCTATATTGCTCAGATATTTAAAAAAAAAATGTCGGGAAAATGCTTTTGTTGCAACTTTTAGCGGCCGAAATTTGGATTTCGGTTACGACACTATCTTTTCGTAGCAGTTGTGGAAATTAATTTTCTTATGAAGTATTATCAAATAAAGGAAAACTTTCGTATGGCTAACAGTTAATGTAATTTTAGACATACTATAGCTTTTGTAAATAAATAAGCTTAAATAATTATTTCAAGGCAACTTCTCTCGTATTGGCCTACATTAACTTTTTGTCACTTTTTGTAACTTCTTTTTTTATAACTCTTCGTAAGTTTTTGTAACTTTTCGTACTTTTTCTTGTAACTCTTCGTAACTTTTCACACTTTATTCATATACGATATTTATAGCCATACATTATTTCTACTTTCCGGCTCGAAACCAACTGTTCGCGGAAACTCGGACAACATTCGCTATAAAGAAGTAACATGATAATAATAATAATAATAATAATAATAATAATAATAATAATAATAATAATAATAATAATAATCACAACCATCATTATTGCTAGTATATAAACATGACAAATCTCGGTGCAAGAAATTTGTCAAGCGCTTCCGAGATCTAAAGAGCATATTTTCAAGGCAAACGAGATAAACAAATAACAATCACAAACACAAAAAATTAAACCGGCACAATATAATCTGCTAATGTGCCGAGATGAAATTAACACATGGATCTTTTTAAGAAACCATTGCATTCTTCATGTGTCCATGGATACAAGCAAAGTATGGTTTTTCACATCCTATTTTATGAATTTGTACTGTACTTCTCTCTAAAAATAAATGAAATGACACGGTCAAATGTCTGTTATAACAATGGATTCAGATTTTAATGTGTTATAGGCACCATAATGCGTTTGGAATGTTTGTAAATAACAACATCAATAGCTTTTGCGTTTGGATTAGAAACACATAGGCCGATAAATCAGTCCCACGGCTTTATGATCTTGGCTGGCGTTTTAGGGAATGATAACGCCTATTCATTTGAAACCTGCAAAGAGCTGCAGACAATCTAATGTCTGCACACATCGGTGTACATTTTATACACTTACCGGTATTTCTTGCAGCTGCTGATCTACCATTGGCTGAATGGTTGTCTTGACGATATGTACATAACATTTCCGGATGAAATCCGTTGTTTGGTGACTTGTAAATCCACGAGGAATAGTACAACCCTCTGTCCTGTGGCCATTTTGAATTTCGCGCTAGACATGGCTAATACCGGTACTTGTCTAAACTGTATGCGGATGTGTTCTGGAAATATTTGCATGCTTCAAAATTGCTCATTTAAGTAAAAAGGTGACATCTGACACACATATCGTCCATCAGTATCAACACAGATTTGGAGTGTTGATTTATCGGACTAAGATACACAGTGCATTCATTTAGAAATAAAATCGTTAACAATAATAACATACGCTTGAAAGAAGTTTTTCACTCAGCATAATATCGTAATTCACCAATGACTGATTGTTGGAGCATATTGTATTTAATACTTTCTGTGTCATATCGTGTGAAATAGCTATTTTTTTATATGGACGTAAGTCTGAAATTATTATTATTATTATTATTATTTAGTAGAAAAGGTTTATATTTCTTGGAATCTTGTGCGATTCTTGCATTTTATATATTTGAAACTTCACTTTTAGTGTATGATATAGCTATCATCGTGCTACGGTGCTGATAAACGCTAATACACACATACACATCCTCTCCTTAATTGCGTTATATTTGCTATTTGGATTATAGCAATTCAAGAAATGTTATTCGAAATAAAATTTTACTTTGTCATGCCATATTGTTACGACCCTATAGTTAAATTACATATGTGTTAAAATTTAAATTCTTCTAATTCTTTGTTTCATTTTTATTTTATTTTTATACCACTAAATGCTATTATTATTATTATTATTATTATGATTATGTTTGCATGTGTCTAATAGTTTGTTAGAAACATCGTATTTATTTAAAACGTAAATGTGACTCGTGTAAGCACGATTTTTGCATGACTGTTTTTCGTATCAAGTAAACAGTGAGAAAGAGCTATGTAAATGATTGGCTGTGACCACGTTATTACTTGTTTACGCTTTTGTAATACCCAGATGTAATTTCGAAATCACACGTGTTCTCCGTGCATGTGTACATGAAATGACGCATTAGCTTGTCTTACCTGTAAGAAATGTTTAGTCAGAGTCGTAGTCATAGTCGTAGTCAGTTATACTTGAGAGTCACATCATAACATCTTACAGAGTTTCTAATACCTTAAGGAAAAGGTAATTCTGTGCTGGAAAGAGTTGTGCATTCGTACGAGGAACAACATGTGTGTTGTTAGTGGTGGTAGCTGTATTTCATCTACTTTCTAAATAATTATTTCTAAATCAGAACAGAACAATTCAAATTGTGCTTCACCGTGAAAATTCTGGACATTTTGTGTTAACCTTCGTCTGACGTCATCATCCGCCATCTTGGAACGGAACTGAGATTCAGACTATATCAAATTAGAACTGTTTATTCACAGGACTTATGTGTTTTCACAATTTTAGGACAATTTTTGGAATCTTCTTCGTAAATCGTAAATCTTGTTCCATCTATTTACCTTTTCACCGTAATTTCTTGGGAAATAAATTGTTTTTGTTAAAATTTACAAAGCTTGTTGTCTTCACTCTTTCTTTGTGTTACTTTGAACGAGCCAATACGTAACAATATAATGTTACGTTTGTTAAATAGGTCACATGTTTGCAAGTTAACCCCAAAGAGTGTTCTTCCCAAATTTTAATACCCGATTTGCCAAAATTATAGTAGCTCAAAGTATACTGTTTTCCAGCCACTTTATGATATTTTAGGACTGTAAAAGTTGATCTTGGTTTCAATAATGCTACAGTATTTAAATAAACATTTTCTTTATATTAATGTATATGTGATTGTTATTTATTTGTGTAGACCACCATGAAAAGTGATCAGTAGATATCAACAAGGCTCGGCCAGTTTCATGGACTTGCTTCAAAATAAATACGACCTTTCAAATCTCTCTCGATCTCGATATAT